>WEIS01061025.1:0-31244 GCA_013389965.1 Todus mexicanus | reverse complement strand
CTCTCAGAAGCAGAGAAATCTCTAGTGCAACAGGTTAAAACATCTTTGATACCTGCACAGATGTGTTGGCTGCTTCTCCCAAGTAACTAGCGATAGGACGAGAGGTAATGGGCTGAAGTTGCACTAGGAGAGGTTTGGGTTGGATATTAGGAACAATTTCTTTACTGAAAGAGTGGTGAGGCCTTTGAACACACTGCCCAGAGAGGTGCTGGAGTCACCATCCCTGGAGGGGTCCAAAGAACACGTAGATGTGGCACTTCATGGCATAGTTTAGTGGTCATGATAATGGTTAGTAGCCCGTTGGACTTGATGATCTTGAAGGTCGTTTCCAACCTTGATGATTCTATTCTACGATTCTCTGTATGTTCCAGAACAGGAGAAGCACAACCATGAAAAGTACTGTCACTGACATAATATTCCACATAAAAGCAAATGTAGATCATAATTAATTATTTTTGGTTTATTGGAGAATTGTGGGACCTCAGACTTCAAAGACAACAATGAAGGGTGATGTAGCTTCTGTTTGTTGGTAAATACATATATTTACAGTTTCCTTTTAAGCATTGTATGGACCACACTCAGTAATTTGCTCAGTAAGGGAAGAAACATTTGCCTCTTCCTGAGAAAATACAGCACAGAGAAAGGACTGCGAATTCCAGAAAATAAGGCAAATGGTGGTTCGAACGTTGGATCATTTCCTTAGTGCAATTTTCTTAAAAAGACTGTGCTTGCTCATTCCCGCTGGCACAACCACAGTTTCTCAGCTCAGACCCAGATCAGATCAAATCCTTTCAAAATTAGCCTAACCAAGCTATTATTATTCTGCGGAGGACAAATTTAATCCTAATAGAACGTTACAGGAGTTGTTATTATTATTAATAATAATATCCTGAAATACACTCCGGGAGTCCCAAGGATTATTGGATCCTCTTGTACTCTCGAATATAGAGACATAGTCATCCAATGTTTCTCTGCCCACATGTCTTCAGCTAAAGCGGCTCTCATGGACAAAAAATAGAAAGTTTTTTTTTATTTGCCAAAATCATTTCCCAAGTATAAAGTTCTGCAGCTGGGATGGCATAAGCCAAGAGCCCCATAATGATGGGATCAGTGTGGCTGGGGAGCGGTCTTGCTGAAAGGGATCTAGGGGTCCTGGTGGACAACAAGCTGAACGTGAGACGACAGAGCACTGCTGCAGCATGAAAGGCAGATCAGATCCCGAGCTGCATCATCAGGGGTGTTACTAGTTAGATGGAGATGTATATCATCTAACCTAGCACTGGGCTGGCCATGCCTGGAGTGCTGTGTCCTTTTCCATCCCCACAATCCAAGAAAGACATGGACAGACTGGAGAGGGTTAAGAACTTGACAGGGTTTGACTACACTTCCAGGGAAGAATTTGTTCCACAGCTCCAACCTAAACCTCGCCTGGGGAAACTTGAGGCCAGTTGCTCTTGTGCTGGCGCTTGTTCCTTGGCAGCAGAGCCCGACCCCCCCTGGCTCCAAGCTCCTGAATGAACTTGAGGGAGTTGTGGAGAGCCAGAAGGTCTCCCCTGAGCCTCCTTTGCTCCAGGCTCAACACCCCCAGGTCCCTCAGCCGCTCCTCCCCAGCCTCCTGCTCTAGCCCCTTGCCCAGCTCCATTGCCCTTCTCTGGCCACGCTCCAGCCCCTCCAGGTCCTGCTGGGAGTGAGGAGCCCCAGCCTGAACCCAGGATGTGAGGTAACCCCTCGCTAGTGCTGAATAAATGAGGACAATCCCTGCCCCGGTCCTGACAGCCACACCGTTGCTAATGCTGCAGTTACCATGGAGGTCAGCATGCTGCTTTCTTGATGGCAGGTTCCATTTCACAGTCTTAATTGCTACTTAGGAGGCTCTTGGTAGCTCAGTCCTTGTTGAACACCTTAGGAGGCTAATGGTTGGTACAACTTAAATCAATTAAGGGATATTAAACATCCATAGCCAAGATTTTTTATATTGTAGTCTCAAAACAGAGATTGTACTAATGGATTCTTTTTTTAAACTGCTAAGAAGAAGTCAGTGAAGGATACAAGACCTTAGAAGAGAGTCCTGCTCAGCTGCCAGACTGTTCATGTTGCAGTCTGTCACAGCAGACTGCCAGGGCCAGCCAGACACTCAAAGTTTCACTTGATTTATCGATTTCTTCTAATTGGCAGAAAAAACCCTCTCCCTCGCTCTGTGGTTGGACAAGATGATCTCCAGAGGTCCCTTCCACCTCCAGCCATGCTGGGATTCTGGGATTCCATCCTTTAGCACGCAGAGGGTGCATAAAGCAAAAGAACCACGAAAGAAGACATGAAACCCCTACAATTTTTGCAGAAGATGGTGTTTCAGAACTGGCATATGACACACTACTGACAAGTTGGCAAGTAGCAAAGACTAACTCAAAGATAGATTTTTTCTAAAACAAGTAACTTTGAGGGCTGCGTGAGCAATGAACTACTCAATTCCGAGGGCACAGGTTCTATTGAGAATTAGAATAGCTTGCATTGAAATTATCTGTAATCAGATAATCTTGATGCTCTTTACAAATGGGAAGCAAACTGCAAATACCTTATCGAGACAGGTAAGTGATAAGTAGATCCATTTAAACAATAGATAAAATAAAAGCCTAGGAAGGTTAATCTGATCTTCTGTTAAGGCTCAGAGACAAATTTGTGGCAATAGAGGAAGGGATGTGAAAACAATTTAATAAATACTTTGAAATTTAAGGAAGCTTAGGTGAAGACTGGATCCAAAGTCCATCTCCTCTGGGAAGAACAGAAATTTGTAGCAGCTCCTCATGACACAGTTTTTCTTTTGCTGAAACCTCATTTTACTTGAGCACTATCAGTGACCCTTTCTTTAGGTTTTCTTCGTCAAAACCTGCAGCCAGCTGTTCCTTTTCACTGACCGAACCAGTAAAACCCTGGATGCATACCTTGGGTTTGCTTAAGGACTTTGCAGGTGCACCCGATCTGATATAAGGTATTTTGGTCAATTAAGCCTTGCTTAAAATGAAGAGTGAGGAAATATTTTGCAAAGAAACCCACACAAACATTTCATTGGAAGAATGTGGAGCTAGTGGAGGGAAGAAGCAGCAAAATAAGTGGCTGGTGGAAACACAAGAAACCAGTGATTCTGGAAAAGGGAAGAACCTCAAACTGCAGAGAGGTGAAATGGGGGAATCAAGTAAAACTGAGAAATGAAGGAGCCAAGCAAAGGGAATTGAGAATGATGCTGAACCAGAAGAAAGGAAGAAAAATTAAAAACAAAACACACACACAAAAAAAAAAGGCTGCCTTGGGTTTGGATCATCACCAGCAGCTGCTGCCCCNTCCAAGCGCGCCTGGACACTGCGATGCTGGGCCCCCTGCTCGGGGTGACCCTGCTGGAGCAGGAGGGTGGCACCAGAGCAGCTCCAGAGGGCCCTGCCAGCCGCCACTATCTGTCATTCTGTGATTTCTACAGGCGTGAAGTCCCCAAGCCTTACAAAGAAGTCCACCAGTACCATTAGCTCTATGGGTCTGTGTGACATCTGTTGAGACTGGGGAGAAGGTCGTCTTCTTCCATGAAGACTTCCCAGACCCCTGCAGATGTCTCAGGAGCCCGTTCATGGCATTTCACAGGTCATTAGGCAAAATAGGCTCTGCCAACCCCCACCATGGTTGGATTCTGCGGAAGTGAAACATAACAAAGAATGACTAGGGCAGAACAACAAAACGGGAATGAGGTATAGCTTGAACAGAGATAGGAGGGAGAAAAAGTGAAGAGAAACAGCCCGCATCTTGTGTTTAGATAGTGATGCATATTTTTAGTACACGTTTAATCTTTTGTGGCAGCCGTAATTATGCAAAATAGCAATCTGCATCCTAAATATCTAGTAAAAGCAGAAGCTCTGGTTTGCAGACTTCCAGAGAACACATACCCTGTGTCATAAATTATGACACTTCTCAGCATGATAGCTGTCATCATCAGTCTGTGCAGAAATTCAGTGATTAAGATTTAGCTAGGGCCTGTGTAATTTTTGCAGCGCTTATGTGGCATCGCTCTTGTTCAGACATGGTGATTTTTAAATGAATCGCTGACACTTGATGATATCCTGAAATCAATAAGCTGAAACATCAGCCGGGAAGAACGGAGGACTAGGAAAATAACAGGTTTGCTCTGTAGTGGGTTGCAATCATTGCTACGTCATTACAAATAACGTGTCATGCTTGGCGTCACCTCTCCTAGCAGGAGACTAAGTTGGAAATGAAACTGGCACCCTGAAAGGCTTTGAAGTCAAAAGTAGTAGGATGAAAACCAGCTGTAGTTGGTGGGGGAGCAGCTTGACTAAGAGCAAGCCATAGATTCCCTACTGCTGTCACAATATCTTTCCCCTGATGTTTGTTGGTTTATTTGTTGTTCCGTGGATGAATCATCATGGGCTTCTTGGTGGGCATTACTTAAAAACACGATATATTGGCCTAGCGACTCCAGAAGAAATAAGGCAACACTTTACTGTCCTAAAGTGCTTAACCTCACGACACCTGCTGGGAAGGAAATTGGCTGGGATATTTCCCTCAATAACAGAAGTGAAAAGGTCTTGAAAGTACCGGTAGCTCTTTACAGCAAGAGGACTCAGTCTTAAGCAGGACAAATCCTCAAGCCCAACCCAACCCCAAAAGCTGGATTAGAAAGAAGCTGTGTGGAATATAAAATTTATATTTTTGTAAAAAGAACGGAGTGAAACTAAATGGGTAGAAAGTAGCTTTTTTTGGTTTTTCTTAGAAAGGAGACTTTAATTCTAGTGCTGTGTAGATTATTGTTATAAATTAGCTCGATCGAATGACTTTTGGTGTGGGAATGATTCAACACCCAAATGTGGGACAAATCTTTCGTGCCCCAAAGTAACCAATAGGCAATAATGACATCAAAACATGGGTGTTGTCTGTAAAGCAGGATTTAGCTGGATTTTAGAAGATGATTATCTAATGTTGTATTCACCGGAATTGCACTGACATTCCCTTTCAAGAAGAATAAATACCACGGTGATCTATTTAGAAAGCGTCCATTCCTTTTTCACTCTCTGCAGATGAATACAAAAACAATATTCTTGGCTTGTTGAGGTGTACAAGACATTTCCCAAATATTTAAGCACAAGGGCTTCATTCATGACTGGCTAAGTTGGGCACACGGGTATTGCTAAAATGGTAACACTATGGATTTTTGTGCCTGCACCAAGTTTCCCAGCTCTCTCTTCAAACATTTGAATAGTGAGATTAGCATCTCCGTTTGGCAAGGGAAAAATGTTAAATTTCAGATGGAGCTCATTTAGTTTTAAGCATTCCAGAAACTAATATCCAGCTTCCTATAGAATGGAGTTAATCAAGCTCTTATTATTGTGATATCTGTGTGTATTTAATTACTGCTCGTTACACTGCATGATTCACAGAGAAGTTTGTAAGGGTATGTCATTAATTGAAGACCTTTTGTCCAAACACTGTAGGGTCTTTTTTTTATTATTATTTTTCTTGTAAAGGACTCTAGAATAAGGAATCATGGGGGTTTTGGATGAAATAAGATTCCTTCAAAAAAAAAAAAAAAAAAAAGTAAAAGCATCCAGTACTTTTAATTGAAAATATTCATTAAATTTGTGACTATTTTTTTTTAGCCTACTACCAGACTACTTTTTTTATTGTTGCTGCTTTATTATCCGGTTGTTTGTAGGAAGTTCAGATGTGTTTTCTGTGGTGAGGTGGTGGATTTATTTCCGTATGGTAAACCTGACAGCTGTTGTTTTGTGGCAAGTTCACTCTTTTTAAACTACTATTAGCGCTACGCTGCAGGTTCGGTGAGATGGAAACAAAGAGCAGGTGGTATTCAAAAGACAGAGAAAGCTGATATAAATGCTTGCTCGGCAGGCTCTGCTCAAAAATGAAAGAGATTTGCAAGTCAGTGGTTACATCCTATGTCCAGCAACAATTTCAGAACCTTAGGACACTTGGCCAGATCATGTTCTCAGGGAGGCAAAGACTTGTGCTTCCCTTTGCTTCAGCCAGAGTTTTGGGGTCAGTATCTGCCTTTTTTTTCCTAAGAGGTTAACATGCTAAAGAGGAAAATGGCATGTTGGGAAAGTGTCTGGGTTTGAGCTACAACAGAGCTAGTTCTGTTTAGTGGTTTTACCTTCCAGCTCAGTCTCTTCTCAGCCCCTACCTGAAGTAGTCTGAAGTTCAAGGCACATTTTCACAGACAGTTTCTGCTTCTGGCAGTAAGAACATTCCATGGTTAGAGTCACTGCCAAGGGTTTGGGGGTGCAGAAAGACTCTGGCTGATCCTTGCACCTGTGCAGACCGCTACTCAATTGTGTGCATGGCACACAAGAGGTGGCACCTTCTAGGACAGTTGATTTTCAACTGACCAACGAGGTTTTCCATCTCATATATGTCATATTCAGAATAAAGCTGAAGATCACAAGGGTCAAGCCTCTTCTTCAATGTCTAGTGTCCAAGGAGGACTCTGTCTGCTATGCCTTCAATCCCAATCCATGTATTCCTGAATCCTACTCCTGAATCTAGTTCCCATCTGCCACCGAGTCCAGTCTGGGACTTCCTCAGTTCCTGCTCCACCGCACTGGTGGTGATGTTGATGTAACTGCCATCAGAAGGATTTGATCCAATATTGATTTTGTATATATTTGTATATACTCCATTTTATTGTTATGATTTTCATTATAGCTGTTTTAGATTTCTTTTCCAACATGTGATTCTCTCCCTTATTCTCTCTTCTCCCCTGTGAAGGGAGAAGGATTAATACAGAGCGTCTCATTCATCTAGAGGCTAGTCCAGCCTTAACCCTTGACAGAAAGGTTACATTTAATTCTGTCACGTTCATATACTTTTAGAAAGTGATTTAAATAAGACTTTTCTCTTCCCTTGTTATAATTTTTTTTTTTTAAATAAGAGCCATAGAACAGAGGTCTGACAGCTCATTTAAAAACAAAACCCAGACAACTCTTCTGCCAGCCTGTGAAAGAAAATTGAGTTTGCTTTTCACATACTCCTTGGAAGAAAACCATAGGGAAGCAGAGGGATTCAGGTCATCAAACCAGTTCTGAAGCTCTGCCTTGAGGCAGGGCTGCTGGCAGGGAGCAGCACCAGAGGCACGGCTCTGGGACTACCTCCCGTGTCACTTTGATGACCCAGTAGAAGATTAAGTTCAACATGGCCGGTCTCCTGACTTCAGAAGAGCTTACAGTGCTGTTTGAGGGAGATCTCTAGAAAATAAAAATGCCTGCTCTGCTGAGGAATAGAGATATTCCTCTTCATCTATTCCACATAAATCTGGAATTAAAGATGCCGGAGAGTACGTAATGTAAAACCTGTGCCGCTGCTGGTGTTCAACTGAACAGCTGAACTGCTGGGAAAATAACAACCCCGAGTTTAAAATTCAGCCGTCATATTGATGAATTACATTAATTTATGTGCATGCAGATCTCAAGAAGCAGCAACAGAAACAGGCAAGAACAAAACAGAACAATAATTATAGAGGACCTTGGAGTATTTTGCGAACTATCCACCATAGACCTAAGGTTTATTTATTTAATGAACTGCTGGGTTTTACCTAATATTTCAACTCCCCTGTGTCAGATGCTTCATACAGGCGTAAGGAATAAATTTTTAAGGTACATTGAGCCAGTGAAACTCTGTGAATAAAGGAAAAGAACAGACCTGTAAATCTGCTGTGCACCTAACGCAGAACTCAACTGGGTTGCAGATGTAGTAATATTCATGGACAGATAAAAATGGAACTGCAAAGCATAGAATGGAATATAACAGAATGAATATATCTTAATATGGACTATAACTTCTTTTTGCTTTGCTAACCAACAGCAGTTGGGAAGAACATCTGCAATGCATATATAATATATACTAATGTATATGACAAATATATACCATATTCAATGCAGCTAGCAGTTTTGAATGTTGAGAGTCTGGAAGCTTATTTCAAATGCAGTAGTATTCCCTTCCTGACATTTGGAAGCTGAATATTCTGTTATTTCAGGAGAATAATTTATTTGTTATATTCACCATAAACAAAAGTTGGTGTTCCTTCTGGAGAAGGATGTTCTGCTGCTTAATAATAAGTTGTTACTGAGGGATTTCCAAAGAAGTATTACTTGTGGTGGAGAACTTCCCTTTTTTTGACCTTCCCAAGGCACATCAATTCCCTACACATTTTCCTGTAGGCAGGACAAAGTCGAACAAATTTCACTTCGAGTCTTCCTTCTCTTTCGTTACACAAAAGGAGGCAGCTGTGTTGAGAAGAGGAGTAAGTCTGACCAGTAGATCTTACCAAAGAAGTTGAGATCCATCAATTCCCTGCGCCTGAGCTGCTGGTACTCTCTTGGATTTGAGAAGATGACTTAAAGGGATTTGAGGATTACTGCCTGCCAACCCTGAACAGGTAGTAACAGTACTCCTTTGAGGAAGGAGAAATCACCCAAATTCTACTTTAAATCTTTGCATTCTTCCCCCTACTCCCTCCCCACCCAAGAAACCCAACCCACTTTAAATACCTTTCTCTCTCTAGGACAGATCAGTTTGCAAGGGGTCTAATACAGTTGTAGAGGGATGGATCGTGCCAAAACCATAGCCCAAGTGGAGCCACTTCTTTTCCTCACTACTATACTTGTACTAAAGGCATGGCCCTCTGGAAATGGCTTTTTTTAAATTATTTTTTTTTTTTTACTATTGCAAATTCTCAAGGTGGCTGGTAAACATGAGCTGAATATAGAGCTCTCATGGTGTTGCAGGGTAAGGGAAAGCAGGGCACAACAGTAAGTGTAGGGCACCTGGAGAGGATGGAAATTCCACCCTCCAGCTTTTTTCCAAGCTAGGAAATACCCACAGTAATTGTAGTACGTTATAAAAAGGGATAGACAAAGATGGTAGGAAACACTTGTCAGCTTCAAAGAGAAACGACAGGAATAATTACAGCCCTGTGAGACACTGATGTTTGTCCAGTTCCCTGTCAGAGCGAAGCCTTAATCAGAAAAGGCTTCACTTTCCTGGTGCTTCTGAAGCTCAGTGACTGCAAAGGCTTGAAAGCTTTAGTAAGAAAAAGGAAACAGTGCCACCTAACTGTGGAAATCATGGCTTTTTTCAGTCATTAAAGCTGAAAGAACGGATATTTTGTATTTTAAAGCTTGGGAGAAGGTTGTTTCTTTTTGAAGAAGTCTTACCTGTAATTAAAATATCATTAGTGTGTGCCTTTTCTAACATCATGACGGAGTCCAGTTCTCAGCAGAAGTATCTTGACAACGCCTCATGTTAACAAATTGTGGTTTTAATTTGAAGGCGACTAATCAGAACAGGATTTATACTTAACTGGGGAAACTGTGTATGGTTAGACCATGGATGCTGCTGCTCTGCTTTAAGGGCATTAACTGCTCCCTTTAGAACTGAATAGCTGTGTTAATATGAACTTAGACACGTGAGTGTTTTCTGTAGTTCTCCCTATCAGCAAGATCAAAGCAAAGCTTGTTGTGACTAATTAACACAGTCCCTCAGCTGAGAACAGACTGAGTTTTATGAAACTTTCCTTCATAATGACTGAATGTAATTTGCAGTGCCAAGTGAGTCACAGAATCACAGACTGGCTTGGGTTGGAAGGGACCTTTCAAGCTCATCTGGTCCAACCTCCCTGCAAGAAGCAGGGACATCTGCAACTCGAGCAGGTTGCTCAGAGCCCTGGCCAACCTGATCTATAATGGTTCCAGAATCTATGCTTAGATAAGCCTTGGCAGTGTAAATGCTCATCCAGACCAGAGTTATACATATGTAGGCTTATACACCAGTTTCCAAACCCATTCTTACTACAAGTACCCATGCAAAATTTATAAACCTGCTGCAGTTGTCCAAGTGCCTCAATAAAAACGGTGAAGATGAAATACTTCAAAAAATTAATTAGAACATAAGTTACAGAGTTCAGTGAACATCATAAATATGAAGTTGGTGTCATATGAGCCTGTTTCTTTTCAACTAGAAGAATGTTTATGCTCACTTTCAAAAGTATCTACGATAAGTTCAAATGCGTACATATATTTTGAGTCAGGTTGAAGCAAAGTAAAGATGCGATGTGGTGTGTCCTGGAGTTTACATATGCGCCTTGTCTTGAAGAACCACCATCAGCTCTTTCCTGGCATCTTATTCATGCACCTACTCTGAACCTATCTCCTATCTTCTTACACTTAGCTCACCTCACGCGTGTGCTATTGAGAAAGGGGAAGGTGCTGGTGTTTAACCTCCTCTTATGTGAAGAACCTCTAGAGTTGTATTTTTTCTGTCAGAGCTGCTGGGCTGCTTCCGTTTCTTTTGGAGTAGTTTTCGACGCAAAGACGAAAATTCTGTAGACTCTCTAAATTTACAAAATGTGCCAATGGTTTCTGTAATGGCACCACCTTAAGTGTTTTCCATGTTTCTCTTCAGGCAGCTCACTAATAGCTCAATAACACAGCCCAATATTCTGTCCAAGAAATCTCTGAAAACATAAAGCCGTGCTGTTAGAGATTTTCAGGGTTTCAAAGCCATGGAGATGTGGTGATGAGAGCCTTGGTTAAGTGGTGACCCAGCAGTGCTGGGTTATCAGTTAGACTTGATCTGAAAAGTCTTCTCTGACCTAAACTATTCTGTGATTCTATGAGTAAATGCTCTGCTGTCATATTCGGCATATAAATCTGCTCATGACTATATGCTCTAAAACTCCATTAACTATCAAATTGTATTTCAGATTACAATTCAGTCTCTTTTAGTTAAGAGAACAACATGCATTTGTAATAATCACTTGCATTAATATGGTCTTGTTGACTGTTTAGGCTCAGGAATACATGTGAGACTCTTGGAACACTCTTTTGAGTATGCCACGTAATCCTTCAGCCTCTATTGCAGAAGGGTGGCTACAATCACATTTCATAACCCTCAGGCCTTTTTCTCAGTATCTTTTGGAAACCTTTCCAGCAAAGCTGCCCTATAAGCAAGGGTGAAATCCTGATCTTCTTGAAGTAAAGCAGAGTTTCGTCATGGATGTCAATCTGTTCAGGATTCACTTCTTACGTGACTGCTGTTTAAAAAAGGCAAAGTAACTTCCTCGGGGAGATTCATTAAGTGAAAACAAGGACATGTGAAAGCTACTAATAAGCTTTCCTTATGCTTATTGTTAGAGCTTTGGCTAGTTTTTAATATGGATAGAATCCGACAGTTGCTCATAATACTGTATTTTTCTGTTAGTTTATTAAAATTGAACATGTAGTTACAGCTGCATGTGCCCAAAATTCTATAAACAAGCTAAATTTGTTAAAGAATAGTGCATGTAGAGCTGCTCTCGACTACATGAATTCGTATTTCAGAGCCTCGATCAAATCAAAATGAGCCCTGCTGTACAGCTTGGCAGCCACCTCCTTCATGTTTACCCTAAGGTCCCCTTTGACAATCCTGGAACAACGAGCAGCAACGTTCAAATGGCCACAGTTCTACACATCCACTCACAATTCTGTTTTATATCATCAGAGGGGACTTGGAAAGTGGAACAGATCTTTGTGACGCGACCATCTTTCATGGAGTATTTTACATCCCATTTCATTCAGTCTGTCTGTGTTAACAGGAGCTTCAAGTATTAATGTTACTCTTGGAAGATGGCTTCACTGTTATTGCTGACATTTTTCCTGTATGCCATATAAAGGCAAAATTATCGCAGCTACAGCTTGTTAATGTGTCTGGCACCAAACCTGGATAGTTGGGGTTATTGGGCTTTTTTGGCAGGAAAGTACCAGTCGTGCTGGATGACTGGTTTGGTAACCTTGTGATTATCACCCCATGATACCTTCAGAGTTCAGTCTGGCAGCTCATTTGCCTACTTAACAGGTCAGCAACTGGTGGAAATCCCATGGTTGTAATATTTCTCCAAAATGTGGTTCCCCAGCAAGATAGCTTCATTGAGCTAAAAGCTCCCATCTTTTCTTTCTTGGCCAAAAACAATTAGTGCCGCTTAAAGGCATGAAAAGCAAGAGAACAACTAAGAACTCTGTGGCCTGCGGGTTTTTTTCAGAGGCAGTTACTCAGTGCTGGAAGACTCAGTCAGGACTGGCCCATGTTTTATAATGTCCCTAGAGGACACTGGTTTGTTTGAGGAGGCAGGCATCAGCCAGACTCCTGGGGAGCATTCAAAAGAGTGTGACCAGTAGGTAGAGGGAGTTTCTACTCCTCCTCTGCTCTACCCTAGTGAGGCCACCTCTGGAGGGTTGGGTCCAGGTCTGGTCTCCCCAACTCAAGAGAGACCAGCGGAGGCTGCGGAGCTGCTGCAGGGCTGGAGCATCTGTGTGGGCAGGCAAGGCTGAGAGCCCTGGGGCTGTGGAGCTGGAGAAGAGCAGCCTGAGAGGGGAGCTGAGCAATGCTGAGCAAGAGCTCAAGGGCCCGCGGGGGGCAAGAGGCTGGGGCCAGACTCTGCTCAGGGGTGCCCAGCGCCAGGCCAAGGGGCAGCGGGCACCAACTGGAAGGCAGGAGGTTGCAGCTGAGCAGGAGGAGCAACTTGTTTGGGGGGAGGGTGTTGGAGCCTGGCCCAGGCTGCCCAGAGAGGTTGTGGAGTCTCCTTGTGTGCAGAGATTCCAAGCGCGCCTGGACACTGCGATGCTGGGCCCCCTGCTCAGGGTGACCCTGCTGGAGCAGGGGGGTGGCACCACGGGAGCTCCAGAGGTCTCTTCCAGTTCCATCATTCTGGGACGGAGTCAGACACGCACTTACGTATATGCTCAAAAATCAATCCACTTTACTCCAGGCTCATTCTCCCTTTTTCCTGAATCCCAAATAAAAAACCTTTGGAAATTTCACAGTGACATTAGCACCCCTTTATCTGCTCCACTTAATTTAAAGCTCTGATTCAGTGCCAGCCTGTGTTCGTTTTCTGGTGAAGCAAAAGATTTCTGTTTCCTTTGGAAATATTTTCTCTTTTTTCTTGGTCTGTAGAATGAAATTCTGCGTTACGCTGTCAGATGAATGAATTCTGATTACTGTATTTATATCAAAGCTGCCTACAATTGCTTCTCCAGAGATCAAGCTGCAGATATTACACCAGTCTTAGTAAGCAACAGGACCCTTTGCAAATGTCATCTTTTCTTTACACGCCTGAGGGAACGGGAACAGGATTTCCCAAAATAGTTGAAATTTTTTGCAGTTCCATTTCTCTCCTACTTGGCAGCAAGAATGCTGAGGGAGATGTTATCAAAGGCCCAAATAGATGACATCTGAACCATTGATGCAACCAGTCCATCATGGCAGATCTCTAGCTTAGTCAGGCATGATTTGGTGAAACCATGTTGACTGTCTGACCACCTCCTTGTCTTCCACAAGTTTCAATATATCTTCAGGAGGACCCGTTCCATGGTCCTACTGGGCTCAGAGATGAGGCCGACAGGTTCCCCGAGTCTTCCTTTAAAAAATGTGTGGGATGTTGCCCAGTTGTCATCTTTTAAGCATTTTGAAGAGCACTCCTTCATAGACCTCGTTCATAATTAGTGCTTCCGCTAAGTCTTGTGAAAACTGAAAAATTCAAGAAGTTGTTAGAAAATTTCACCCAATGTTTTTGCTAGGGAAGTTAATTGTATATACTGTGCTCTCTGCAGAGGTATTTAAATATTTTTCATTAAATAAAACCTCTAAAAATGGAAATTTGCTAAAGAAAGATTGCAATTTATATAGATCCTGTTAGAGAAAGAGCTCGTGTAAAATGAAAAGTGGGTAAACTGCATCTTCCTGCAATAGTTCTTTCCTGGTTTGAAAATCCACCCCCCATTTCAGCGTCCTAAAGCTTTATTTATTAGGCTTACTGATATTGCGCTCCAGAAATAGTTGCTGGAGGTGAAATATATCCTTAATTCTGTACATCTCTTGATGTAGATACCACTCAAATGGTTTCTGGAGTTTTAATAATTTATGTAAAGTGATCTGTACAAAAGGATTGAGATAAATCTATTTTATGATGATATTTAATAACAATGGTAGTAAACCCACTATGTAACACATGTGAAAACTAGTAATCATAATTCTCCTTGCTTTTCCCAGCTATGTTTCTTTCGTCATCCGCTTTTTTCATCATACATCGCTGTCACTTCTCACACAGAGACTAAATTTTCCCAGTTTTCAGGATTGTTAAAATTATTTTCCAGTTTATCCCCTTTTCCTTCCCAGTTGCTTTTCATGTCCTGACCCTTCATCACTGAAGCCACAAGCATGGAATTCTACTTATCCATGTTCAGAAAGGCAAACAGATGGTCAACCAAAGGCATAACAAAACTGATAGGAGGAAAAGAGCTGCTGTGATGGGGGAAAAGAAAAATCCCATCAAATTGGGAATAAAAAATATCCTCAAGGATTTCCTCACGAAAGAAATAGGCTTCCATAAGAACATGGAAGAGGCTTTGAGCAGCATGAAGGATCTGATGTTACAGTATTTAAGTGAAGGCATAATTGCAGAAGAGACCAAAAGCCGAGTTTTTCCTTTCCCAAGTGACCGTCTTGTACAACAGGCTATAATCTTGCTCGGACTAGAGTCATGGTGTAGTGGATCACCTCTGATGGTAAGAGTGTATTTCTCAAGTTGCTGAAGGTTCGCATCATCTTCCAGTTGACTTCTGTTGTCCGTGCTTCCCCAATATTCTGAATAATCCAAATTCATCTCTGCTGTTGTAGCTGCTGCTAATTCAGTTGGCTCTCTAGAGTTTAGGGTTTGCCTGGTATGATGAAGAAGAAGTAATCTATCAAACTAGAGAGACTACATAAAATTAGGATGATGAAGTATTTGCAGTCTACATCATGTTTATCTTGTGTAAATAAGAGAAAGAGTCACAAATCTTATTTTATTGTGGGTCTTTCAGTAAAATGTATCTACTTTGAAATGTTTAGCCGGCGTAACATCTTCTCATATGAATCTTCAGGACGAGTGTGATGGAATAAATCCCCTCAAATCGACCTTAGATTTGGTGTCTATTTACTAAGAATAACCATCATTAGTTACTAAATAACTGTGTAAGTGCCAGATAAAAATGAACCATCAAGTGTGGAAGAGATGAAGAAGCTGAGAAATTTTACATCATACACGATATGATAAAACTCACCTATGTCATTTCTCGCTCTGATTTGCTGCAGTGATCTCACCAGTCGGTGTATTGGGCTCTAATTCATGTTCTTGCCCCAAGAGCGTGGTTCTGTTTAGATTCAACCTGTAGGAGGAATTCTGGAGCGTAGTCACAATATCAGTGGTTCCGACACACGAGCTAGTGCACTGCTGTGATTTTATTTGTCTTCACTGAAAATTGTTATATGTGTTATATTGCCCCTGCGAGTGTAGGAAATGGGAATATATGCATTATTCTGACAGCTGTGAGACCACTTTTTGTCATCGTAGGACTCAGTGATGTGGCTGAATTGCCAGATGTGTTCATTAGTAGCCTTCTCTGAGAATTTGTACTCGCCTTCATAATGTAGGCAAGCCTGTCTATTTCTTTTTCGTATCGCCTCAGATATGAATCAGCACATCCTTTTAATGTAGCCGGAGTTTCTGTTCTGATTTAAATCACATTTAAATATGCGTAGCTCAGAGGGGAAAAAAACCCCACAACAACACAATAAAACCAAAAACCTGTCTGCTTGTGTAATGCAGTAGAGACAGAAACAGAAGGGACAACAGTATATTTATAGCCCGCATGGGAAATTGTAACCTCTTTCTTCCTCTTGGAAGAAACGAGGGGTAAAGCTGGTATTAAACAGTTCCTTATCTGAAGTCCTTGAGCAGACCGGAAATCTGGCACAAGAGGGGGGCATTAGGGGAGCCCTGACGCATTCTTGCAGTCTCCCTCTTAAAGCTCACTTTGAATGCTTAATCCCAGAGCTCCTGAGCTCCAGGTTTTGCCTTGCGACACAATTGCTGCTGATGGGTGCCAGCAATGGCTCACGGGGGGTTTTATTCCCTTTGTATTTTTATTCTTGGTGGTTGTGCAGAAAGAAGTGGGAGCGTCTGATTTGGGAGGAGGAGGGTTGCTGTGGGAATGCAATTCAGGAAATTCAATTTCATTTCTGGAAGATACCCATGCATACTAAACAAGTCCTGTCCGCAATAAGCGACTTTTCTGATCCCCTGGTTCTAAATTCCCTTTGAATGTCACTGAGGGGACGTGGCTGTTACTCCTCACCAAAGGACTCATGATTTCTTTTCAAGAAAACAGAGTTGGCTGATGAGCAGCTTTTGAAAATACCTTTCCTGAAGTTAGAAAGAAGCAATACCAACATATTCGTGTTTCATGGGAAGCACAGGGCAAAAGCAGATCCATCTAAGAAGCTTGGGTAAACGCATAGCAAAGCAGAGTGTTTATCTGAAGGCAAGTTGCTGTAAAAATGAGTGGGACTTTGTTACAGGTGAAATAGGAAGAAGGAAAGAGGGGAAAAATAGGAAGAGAGGAAGGAAAAGAGGGAGGGAGAGAGGGAAGAAGGGAAGGAAGGAGAGAGGGAAGAAGGGAAGGAAGGAGAGAATGAACCCTGCCTTATTTCCATTATCAGTGTCCTTCATCCATGTGCATATTCGTGCACAGCTGTTACTGTGAGGAGCACGTACTGCCAGTCACTTTGTGTAGACGAATGAGAAATGTGGTGTCTGCTGCGCTTCTGCCAAAAGAAAAATCATTTATCAGGCAGCAAAACAGATTTGAGTCCCTTCACCTAGTGTCAGAAGCATGACATCGGTTCAGTGCTTCTGCCCTAGAGCCACTCGATGGTGTCTAGCCAGCTTTTGAATCGCAGAGTGGTGTGGATGCTCAATGTCACAGTGTGAATGAGTTTTAAGGGAACGAGGATTCCACTGCTGAGGGAACCATTCCCCAAAAGGTGGGATGTTTTGTGACCTCCTATTTAGTGCTATCTTGTTGCCTTTTGCTACGTTGCGCTGGATAAGTTGTCTTCTACGTGAAAATTAATACTCGAGAGAGAAAAACGGAACACCATTGCAGATTTATAATGCTTATCCTTTCACGAAGCTGTGCCATGAATGTGTGGTTTAAAAATAGTCTGTCTTTGTAACACCCGACTGGCCACCAGTTGCTTAAACTTACCTGGTATTTTGGAGGAAACCAGATATTTCTTACGAAAGACCTGGTGAGAAAAGGCAGGTGTTGGAGCAGTGGGTGAAAAAGGAAGAGCAATATTGCGTTCAGGTGATTGACTGAGTTTTGCTCCATCAGCAAAAGTGGATTCTTTAACAGAATGTTGATATCACAGCACTAGTCATTGGGAAATATGCAAACTGATCTAACAAAAATGCATGTGATCAAAATTGTCCTCTGTTCAGACTCTCAAAGGTGGCTAATCACCCAAAGATGCAGGAGTTAGGCTTTTTTTTTCTTAGGACTTTGATAAACCATCAAACACTAAGCACGAGGAAATTAGATGAGGAACAAGAAAACGCCTCTGGGTACCCTGTGTGTAAGTAGGGCACATCTGCAGCTCTATAATATCCTCATGATGTAACTCTTTGAGAAACTGCCATGAGCTGAGTATAAAAACATACCAGGAGTGCTCAGAAGCTTTGCAGAAGTAAACCTCTACTACCACATCCACTCACAGGAGGAAAAGAATAAGTGTCATTTCATTATCCTCTTCTTTGACATTCATTTTCTTTCATCAGTAAAAAATTCTCAACAATAGCAACTACTGATTCTTGCTTCTTAATAAAGCATGAAGGATATTTCATTGGATTTTATAATTAAAAGTGTCTTCAAACATATTCAAAAGAGGCCAGGGCTGTTTAATCAATTAGATAATAATAACCTTCACCAACGCAGGGTTTGTTCTCGCGACGTTCCTTCTGAATAGTCCCTGCAACTGCGACCAATGTCAGCGTGGGAAGAAAGAATGGGGAGAACTTTTTCCCAAAGCACAAAAACTTTCAGCTGTCTCTTATGGCAGGAGACTTTGGCAAGGACAACAGATCTTTTTTCCTTCAGTCCTTCCTTCCTTCTGTATTTCCATCCATCCTTCCCGCTGAGGAGCGGCTGAGGGACCTGGGGGTGTTGAGCCTGGAGCAAATGAGGCTCAGGGGAGACCTTCTGGCTCTCCACAACTCCCTCCAGTTCATTCAGGAGCTTGGAGCCAGGGGGGGTCGGGCTCTGCTGCCAAGGAACAAGCGCCAGGACAAGAGGAACCGGCCTCAAGTTGCCCCAGCCAGGGGAGGTTGAGGTTGGAGCTGAGGAACAATTTCTTGGGCACTGTCAAGGGTTGCCCAGGCGTGTCCCAGGCTGCCCAGGGCAGGGCTGGAGTCCCCCTGATCCCTGGAGGGGTTTCCAAGCTGTGGAGATGTGGTGCTGAGGGACATGGGGCAGTGGTGCCCTGGCAGGGCTGGGGGAATGGTTGAACTCGATGTGCTTTAAGGTCTTTGCCTCTCTATAAAAGGACAGATTTGAAAAGCCTTATGGAATCCATAAGGGAAAAAGAGAGAGTGAGGGTAAACATAAAAAGAGGACAATGTAACAAAACCAATAATATAAACGCAAAGCAAAGTATTTCTTACTGCAATATTTTCCGAGTTGCTTTAAGCTCCTGCCCAGAGCATCTTCGCTTTTTTCATCTTTAGCTGTGTCTCAGGCTCTTGTTTTTTATGGAATTTCACATCATCATACAGCCTTCATCTCCCCTGCCCCTGTAGCCATGTGAGCTGTGGATCAGCACTGATACTAGGAAGAAATGAAAGCAACAGATTATCCAAGAGCTGCATAGCATTGAAGAAAAACCCAAATATTTATGAGTGTAACCACTCTACTATAAATCCCAGAATGAGGAATGTGTTTAAGGAAGTGATCAGTTGATACGTAGGATGGACTTTAAACTGTCTTCTAATTTATGCTCACTACCACGGGGTTAATGAGATAAGGCTGCATCTGTTTCTGAGATTTTTACTTCTGCCAGTACTCTGCGAGCAAACAACAGACCACCAAAGGAGCTCATTTTTCATATATATGACTGCAGAGCGCTCAGAACTTCTTTGTTTTCCTGCAAGGCTTTGAAATGAATCCTTGTTAACTCCCGTACTTGTTAGCTCCTGTTGACATAGTGGAATTTATGGCTCATGGACCAGGTGTGATGATAAATAGCTGGGAACTCGATGCTCCTAATTAAAAGCTAAGAAAACGAAGCTCATTTTGAGGCGTGTTGTGGGAGGAAACGCCTTTTGATAGATAAAGTTGTTAGTGCTGGTCAGTCTGATGTTCCTATCTCGTTAGGCCATAGCGAAGCAAAGATGTTCTTGTAAAAGTGAGTGTAGGAGAAGCTGTGATGTAATGCTGCCTTCAACAGAAAAGAGGCTGTGATGGATACAGTTATTTGAACTAATGGATATTTTAAGTGTTTCTGAGTCTGTGCGTATCGTGATCATTAGGTCTCGCTGGCTTTTAGTTTCCCAGCTTGGAGGAATATTTAGTCAATTTTCACAATGGTATGAAAGACATCAGGATTTTTTCCTGCTTGTTAGGTGGAACTTTGATGTTTAACTGGCTGTGAACTTCATGGCCAGAAACCCACCCCCCACAGAAAGACAGCCAAACCCAATGCTACCACCACTAGATGGCATTGATTCAGCATCCAAATTTAGAAAGAGCCTTCAGCTGTACCGCAATTAAACCTCATACCTTGATACTAAAAGCCCTCAATCCTTGTTCTTCATTTCCCTTGAAGTGTACACTGTCCATCCTACAACGCTATCTTCTGTCTATGTCACGGCGTATCATCGGCATGCACCGTCAAGCAGTGTCACTGCTGAGGGGGTTACATTTTTAAGGATGAATGTCAGAGAGAATTTTCATTGTGATGCTATTTGATCACTGCTACCTCATTGCAGAGTCTGGGGAACACCTAAGACTGTCAGGGTCTACACCAGCACAGCATGTGGTCAGCTCTACCAGCAGCTGCAGGAGGTTGGAGGTGTGTTGTTTCAGTATCATAGAATCCTAGAATCTTTGATGTTGGAAAAGACCCTTGGGATCATCGAGTCCAACCATCAACCCTACTCTGCAAAGTTCACCCCTAAACCATCTCCTCCAACACCACATCTAAACGCCCTTTAAACGCGGCCAGGGATGGGGATTCAACCCCCTCCCTGGGCAGCCTATTCCAGGAGCTGACTACTCTTGCTGGGAACAATTTTTCCCTACTATCCAGTGTAAGCCTCCCCTGTTGTAGTTTGGAACAATTCCCTCTGGTTCTAGTCACCCATGAGAAGAGCCCAGCACCAACCTCTCTGCAATGTCCCTTCAGGGAGCTGGAGAGAGCGATGAGGTTTCCCCTCAGCCTCCTCTGCCTCAATAATCAATAATTCCAAGAGCTGCTGCTTTTGCTGCTTTAGTGAACCTCAGATTTTCACAACCAGCAGCTGCCTCAGTTCTGTAGAATTCCTTTTCATGGGCTGGAGGAGACTCCTCTCTCTCCCTGCACAAAAGAGCCTTTTCTATCTTTCCTACTGACACACTTGGTGCATCTATCAGCTCCTACCACTCTGGCGTGGAAAGCTCAAAGGTCTTTACAAAACTAGATCTTAAAAAACATTATTCATTCCAGGAGTTCTATGGGATTGTTTCCAAGGAATTTTGCTCTCGTCTTCCAAAAAGGCCAGGGTGACTTCTAGGCTTTTATCCCCTTCAAAAACTGCTCATGGTACGTTGCCACAGAAGTATCTACCTCGTCTCTATTACAAAGATGGACTAATCCTGGCTCATCAACTCTGCCAATAATGAAAGCTAAATTTGCTACAAGCACATGGGATGAGTGGATAGGTTGGACGGATATAACACTGAGACTAGATGATTCCAGGTGCCGAAACTTGCCAAAGTGTGCAAATGAGATGGGAGAGACATGGAAGGAAGAGCAGTCAGATTCTGCGAGGTCTCTGTGTGACTCCTTCTAGCTCTGTGGTGAAGCCTTTCAGTAATCAGCAAGTGTTTCGTGACATATGCATTGATTTCTGGACTTCCAGATGTGTGCTATTTGCAGGATCACGTGCAAATCTCAATCCCTTGCGTGATGGAAGAGACTTGGAATGTGTGGCAAAAAAGTGCTGCCCTAAATGCTCTTTTCCCATATGTTGGGGTTTTTTTAAAACTCTTTTACACTTCAGACGTGTCTGGCAGGATCCAAACAGTGTTTTGGAGGATGATCCTCTAGCCCATGTTAACCCTCCAGCTGTGCTGTGAGCTGCTGATGCTGACCTCTGTGCCAGGGACCACTCCAGCTGGTCACCAGCCCAGATTATCATGTTCCCTAGCACCACATAGCCATAGGTGAATGTTTAGACTCTTCTTGTCTTATAATTGGCCAGAATCAGGTATTCTCCAGCTAAACATACAGAGCACAAGAATTAAAGCTTGGATTAATTGCACCCGTAACTTAAAAACTACTTCTCTTACCAACACCAAACAGGTCTATAATCTTTCCACATTTTGTGAATCTTTCACCTTTTATTTTATCACTTGTGGTGATGAAACGTTCATTACAGGGAAACAAAAAAGCAGCAGCGATTCTTCTGTCTTTTGGGCATAAATTAACAGCCCCGAGAGCGCTGGGAACCAACCTCACAGGGCAAACAACTTTTCATCCCAGTAGGAAAATGAAATTCCCTTCCAGACTGGGGTACAGAGCACCCAGAAACCTGTGGACGTTTCTCATGACACAGCTTCTACCTCAAGATATTTGAGATTTAAAGCATATGTGCAGGAAGCAATATGCGTGGAGACACCGTGCTCTAATGATTCAGCAGGAGAAGTAAAGCCAATTAATTCTATCTAATAAATATGTACCATGGACTGCAAAAAGGAAATCACAAAGATATCAGCATGAATAAGATTCTTTTCCCGTCTTATTGCGCACATAATATAACGAGAGGTTGAAATTAAAATGATTTTTTCCTTCCATTTCTGAAAATCAACATGTCCCAAGAAATGTGGAAATAAGTGAAGTAGGGAAAAATTGTGCCATTCATCATTGAAGACATTCTGAAGATAAACGCTGCTTTGGTCATACTTACCATATTTATTACTTATCAGGAGCTATCCTGGGGCTACGTAAGCACCTTGTTTTTCTAAACATTTGTGGTACACCCTGGTGAACATCTGACATCTGCCCCTTTCTTCCTGAGGTTAATCACTGCCTTCCATGGGCCCTCACATGCCAACAACAACCCTTTCCCCCCACCCTGCCTATTTCAGCATCTATAGTAGTATCTGTAGCTCTGGGAAACGATTATCTCAGGGTGGGTTTTTTTCTTCTTTGCACTTTGGCACTGAAGTTATTATTGTTTTTATGAGCTATCAAGTACACGGCTGCAAAATCTACAGAAGCATTTTCAGAAGAAGAGGAATTATTAATTTTAAATTCCCACGTTCCTTGCCAACCTTTAGCTTTTTACTTCCAGAAGAACAAAGAACAAAAAATTAAATTATAATACATAGAAGAAACCCTCAGCTTTTGACCTAGGGGAAATTACATGTTTTTATTTTCAACATCAATCTTACAACCAAAAAAAAGCAATTATCAGTTTTAACCTTCCAAAAAGCATCTGTGACTTGAGGTAAACTGTCTTTGGCTAACGAGGTTATCTAACGTAGCCCACTGAGCTTGTCAAGGCTAATGTCGATCAGTACCTAGGCTTAAGACTGACAATTTTTATAAGATTGTTGCTCTGACAGCTGATTATTTTCTACAAAATTTTACTTCACGATGGGTTTCTTTTGCGTGACTGTACAGAAACAGGGTACGGGAGGTTGCAGGTCTGTGCAGCTGAAACCTGGTTCATTGAGGGTTCTGAGGACAGCACAATGAAGTCAATCGACTGATGTCACTGCAGCGTTTAATGTGCTGCGAACAAAGAGCACAGAAAATGTTCTGAAGTACAGTGGTTGAATAATTCATCATTTAGGTGACATGCAAGGCAAGGGAACTTTTTGTTGGTTTCACAAAAATTATGAGACAAGATGTAGCCAATAGAAAAGCAGCAGATAGGAGGGTTTGCAAATCTTGGTAGGGGGAAGAAAAGAAAATAAAAGTCAAGACTCACCTCTCAAGTAGGCACGTATCTACTTGGCCTTGTAGACCACAAATACCAGAAACCATAGGAAAAGGTAATTTGATGAAAGTCACCATTTAATGTTGTCATGAACATAAAACAAGAGGGTGGAGAAATAAGAAAACAAGTATTTTAATGTATCACATAAGGTACAATCTCGAGTTATGTTCTGCCAAAAATTAGTACTGCCCATGCTACAGATAAAGCAGCTTTGTAATCCAAGCAGCAAAATACCATCATATGTAGTAATTCATGACACTTTTTTTCACCTAGAAATAAATTGCTTATAACAATTGGGTGCCTCACTCCTAGAAAGGAGGGGGGGTGGAACATGACCAGAGAAGGGCAACGGAGCTGGGCAAGGGGCTAGAGCAGGAGGCTGGGGAGGAGCGGCTGAGGGACCTGGGGGTGTTGAGCCTGGAGCAAAGGAGGCTCCGGGGAGACCTTCTGGCTCCCAACAACTCCCTGAAATTCAGGAGCTTGGAGCCAGGGGCGGTCGGGCTCTGCTGCCAAGGAACAAGCGCCAGGACAAGAGGAACCGGCCTCAAGTTGCCCCAGCCAGGGGAGGTTGAGGTTGGAGCTGAGGAACAATTTCTTGGGCACTGTCAAGGGTTGCCCAGGCATGTCCCGGGGTGCCCAGGGCAGAGGTGGAGTCCCCCTGATCCCTGGAGGGGTTTCCAAGCTGTGGAGATGTGGTGCTGAAGGACATGGGGCAGTGGTGCCCTGGCAGTGCTGGGGGAATGGTTAAACTTGGTGGTCTGAAAGGTCTCTTCCAATGAAAATAATTATACAATTATATAACAGACCTTCTTAGTCTCATTAATTGCCATATCGTCTTTGTTTCTTTGGATTTTGCAGCAGATCACATTTCTGGTGTGGTAACAAGTCACAATTCATCTTTTTTTTTTATCTCTCGGCAGTGTAGGCAGTGTGTTATCAGTGTGGCTATAAACCAGAACACAGGCACATTCTGGAAGGGTAGGACAGAGAGTTTTATATATTAACCCATCTTCCTGTCATAGGTTTCTTCTCCAGAGATGTACTTTTCATGACAGGTGACATAGCAACATCCTGAATTATTGCAGTAATATGAAACATTCAGTGAAATTTGTAAATTAGTTGACATCTATATAAAAGTCTAATGCATATTGCTGGAGCGTGTGATTTTTTTGGTAAGTTAATAGCTGGGAGACATGCATTGAAAATATCATTTAGTCTTCATCAAACGACTGAATTTGGCATTTTTCTGCCCATTACATGTCCTTACTTGTTAATTTTGATTGAAAGGGTAATTTTCCCCAATCATACTCTGTGCATTTAGGATTTTCAGCTTCAGGTACATATTGAAATTCGTTATTTATATATATTTTTTTTCAAGGAATCCAATTGTAGTGAATTGAAAAGCCATAAAATCCTTCTCAAAACGCATCCACGTCCCACTCTATACATGCTCTCAAATTTTCTGTGCGTTCCTAAATGTATTACACTTCAAGATAAAATTGTTTTCGGCTCTTCGAGGACTCAAGAGCAATTGCTGCCATCTTTGAGAAAGCCGTGAATTTCTGTGTTGTGTTTTTTTATTTCCTCGAATAAAATACACTTGTAGAACCATGATAGGAGGGCTGGTGGATATATATTATACACACCATGGGGCTTTAGCCTGAGAAGTGCCTGCGGCTGATGGAGAGTCTTATCTTTGCTATCTATAATAATTTCCCCCATTGTTCTGACAGCCTTAATCTTCTCCCATCTGATACGGGAGCAATATCAGAGATGATAGGTATCAAGAAATATAGTCAATTAAAGCAAGCGATATGAAAACGTTCAATTTAGCTGTCTGTCGTCTGGCTGATAGCGCTTAATTTACTGCCTATGCGTTGCGGAGCAGATAGCAACGCATCCCGAGCCATCCGATGCGCTCTTGGGGCGGAATTGGGGAGGGCGTCATCGCTGAAGAACGTGCCCTTTTCAGAACCTGCCAATAAAACAAGGCACGCACCAAAGCTAGCCGGAATATTTAAACAAACCTGGCAGTGGTTTTGCAGAGGACTAAGGAAGGATCCTGGCTGATTACAATGTTGTTGGTTGGTAGTAGAAGTCCTGGTGGACACAGGTAAGGAGCTCAGCTCCTGAAAAAATACCTTCTTTTTTTTCTTAGACAAAACTCCCTTGGATCTAGGGAGATTTGGGGTGGAAAAAAAGTACAGAAAGGTAGTTTTAATTAGTTAAAATGTCATTGCTGACTATAAACAAAGGATCCTTTTCACTGGCTACTTACTCTGAGCTTCACAGACATTCACTTTTCCAATCTCAGGTATTGTTACCTTGCTCATTTTTAATTGGAAGGTTTTACGGATACCGTTTTCTGAAAAAATTACATTCTTTTTTAACAAGCATCGAAGTTAAATGCAAAACTTAACAACATTTTCTAGGTAAAATTTGAGAACACGTTCAAAAAATACTTAACTCCTACTTTAGTTTCACCGATGCAATTATTGGCAGCTTTTTTAGTTGACTAGGAAGCCTATTAGTCATGAATATGTAAAGTGTCGAAAAGTATTAATCATCGCATCCATTTTTCCTTACCTCTATAAAGAACGAACTTCTGGAGCCACTCAGATGTTAGAATTGATGTTGTGAAGTTAGTAATTTCGCTAACACAGCTCAGAGGTTTCAGTTTAGGGAAGCAGTTGTGGTGCTGAGGGACATGGGTTAGTGGTGCCCTGGCACTGCTGGGGGAATGGTTGGACTGGATGATCTTGAAGGTCTCTTCCAACCAAAATGATTCTATGATTCTATTTTTTCGCTGGTGCTATACCAGCTGCCTTACAGAAATTCAGATTATAGATTCACTTTTGCCAGAGATATATTTGTTTTCGCAAAGGAGGTTAGCAGCTAATTCCTGTGCAATCTACCTTTTATTTAATCTACATTTTATTTAACCTTATTCCATTTTCTGTTTATCTCCGTATACTTTGGAGCAAAGCTCGAAAGTCTTTAGTTGTCTTCAGGACGTTCCTGTTCTTAAATATGGAATTTTATTTGCCAAGAACTCTTGCTACTACCCTTACAATGCATTTACCAATTTCAGCAACATTCAGGGATGAAAAACGCTACTCTTTAAAATTCACAAAGCAATTAAATAGTACTTGGCTTATCTACAGCTTGTATGTTGGTAACATGGTTAATGGGTCGCCTCTACATAATGACCACGCCTAAGAGAAAGACTTTGACAATTTGCATGGGCAACCAGCTCTTTTGGAGAGCAAAGAACTTACTATACCCTCATCTGGATGGTGTATTTGTGTTGAATATATGTCATAAATTAATTATTGCCTGCCGAAACAGATGCCAATTTCTTAGGAAATGTGAATTCTCGCCTTACGTATGTTCCAATATTCAGTTC
This sequence comes from Todus mexicanus, assembly GCA_013389965.1. Taxonomy (NCBI): domain Eukaryota; kingdom Metazoa; phylum Chordata; class Aves; order Coraciiformes; family Todidae; genus Todus; species Todus mexicanus. The sequence goes on along the minus strand of WEIS01061025.1, from coordinate 4,713 downwards.
TGCTTGTTGATTGTTGAGAGGAGAAAATATCATCTTTCCCCACTACAGATGTTGCGAATCATTGGTAGGTGCCAGAAAATATTAAGTCATAATGAAGGAAGGCTCTGAGATAGGAAAAGTTCTAATTCAAGTTAACAGTGATTATGGCTCAGGAAATGTGTATTTCAGGCAAATTATAGGTTCTCTGTTTAATGACGTCTGTGACAATAGAAACAATATTATTACTTAGATAGCTTTGGCAAATATAACAAGCATCTCACGTCTGGCAAAGAAATTGCCCATCGCTGTTGCTCATATTGTTTCTGTTTAGGTGAAGGGGAAAAAAAAGGCTTAGTTCTGTTCCAGTTTAGTTTGCTCTCGCTTTCTATGCTAAGTGGAAATTTAAATTGCAAGACCTGTTGTTTTTTTTCCTGGGAACTCGATATTCCATCTCCTACTCCCCACGTTTGTAGCATGAGCAGGAGCCCAACATCTCCACTAACATGAAAGTCAAGGGTTTTTTTTTCTTTATTTCTCCACCTTTCTCCAGGCCAAGCTGGTAGTAAAGAATAGAATTTTTTTTAAAAAATAAATAACTCTTAGCCATCCTTCTACAGCATTATTTCAACAGACCATAGAATGACAGAATCATCAAAGTTGAAAATGATCTTCAAGATCATTAAGTCCAACCATCTACTAAACATTATCATGACCACTAAACCATGTCTTGAAGCGCCACATCTACACGATTTTTGAATGCCTTCAGGGATGGCGACTCCACCACCTCCCTGGGCAGCCTGTTCCAAGACCTCACCACTCTTTCGGTAAAGCGATTTTTCCTAATATCCAACCTAAACCTCCCCTGGTGCTACTTAAGCCCATTACATCTTGTCCTATTGCTAGTTTCCTCGGAGAAGAGACCAACAACCATCTCACTACAACCTCCTTTCACGTAGTTGTAGAGAAATTAGGTCTCCCCTTAGACCCCTCTTCTCCACACCAAGCAATCCCAATTCCCTCAGCTGCTATTTATGAGACACATTCTCCAGTCAAGTACTCAAAGCTGAGAAGTTACTTGAACTATTTTTAGCATTACTTATTAACTTTGTTATTTACTTTTCAAATCATTGTTCTTAGTGGAGTTTTGGAGTTTTTGGAAAATAACTTTTTGGCTCCTGCACCCATAGCTGACATTCAGAGGAATTTTTAACAATCTAGGGGGCAACGGGCTCCCTCCTGCTCTGCACATTGCTCCTGCCGGCACTGTCTGAGCCTCTAGTAAGAAAGACCTAAACTTAGCTCAACTTGGAGCTCTTAGGAGGGCTTTAGCAGCATCCTGCTTGCAGCTAGCCATTAAAGCAGGGAAGGTGTTGGGTTTAGACTGGGTATTAGGAAGAAATTGTTCCCAGCAAGAGTAGTCAGCTCCTGGAATAGGCTGCCCAGGGAGGGGGTTGAATCCCCATCCCTGGCCGTGTCTAAAGGGCGTTTAGATGCGGTGTTAAGGGAGATGGTTTAGGGGGGAACTTTGCAGAGTAGAGTTGATGGTTGGACTCGATGATCCCAAGGGGCTTTTCCAACCTCAACGATTCTGTGATTCTAATAACCTTGGTGTTCACGTACCTGTGTGCCTCAGTGGATAACAAAGTACTTTGTTTATAAAACCACCTCCATATGTTTCTTCTATCTCTCAAGTGCAGGCAAAGCCACCTCTGAGGCAGAAAGTCTCTAGCTGGATTTAACAGGGTTAAGTCATCTTGTCGCTGATGGAAGAGAAACAGCCAAGCAAAGGCCTCTTCTGTGTTCTCATAAAAGCGCAGGGACTGAGTACGCCGGTGGAAATTACCATAATTGCATATTACTGAGCCAAGAATAACAGAAACTCTCCATCCTACATCACATCTGACTTTAATAGAAGCGGCTCAGGTTTCTGTAGGGGTTGTACATTGTTTAGTCTCCGATAGAGAGCTGGTATTTAAGTAAATAGTAACCAGAGGAATGTCAATCAGCTTTGTCATAAACTAGTGCATGGTAGGTTCAATCAGGAAGTTCCCTGCTGCTCACAGAGCATGCCAGCCAAATTTTTTGTGATTTATCTTGTGAATAAAGTGGTGGTCGAATTAATCCTGTGTTCAGTTAACTGCAACGTAGAATCATAGAATGGTTTGGGTTAGAGGGGACTTTTTAAAGGTCGTCCAGTGCAACCTCCCTGTAGGGAGCAGGGAAATCTGCAACTAGAGCAGGTTGCTCAGAGCCCCCAACAACCTCCCCTGCAATGGGGACAGGGATGGGGCAGCCACCACCTCTCGGGGCAACCTGGGCCAGGCTCTCCCCACCCTCAGCACCAACAATTTCCTTCTATCTAGTCTAAATCCCCCCTCTTAGTTTAAACCCATCATTCCTTCTGCTGTCGCAACAGGACCTGCTAAGAATATTGTCCTTTATATTTCTGATAGGACCCCCTTTAAGTACTGGAATGCTACAATAAGGTCTCTCTAGATCCTTAATGTCATATCCTTATTAAAAACTAGAAGCAAAAGAGNGTGCTTCTACCACCTCCCTGGGCAACCTGTACCAGTGTTTCACCACCCTCATGGGGAAGAACTTCTTCCTAATGTATAATCTGAATCTCCCCAGCTCTAGTTTTGCTCCATTCCTCCCAGTCCTACCAATCCACAACATCCTGCAAAGTCCCTCCCCGGTTTTCTTGTAGCCCCCTTCAGATCCTGGGAAGCCACAATAAGGTCTCCTCAGAGCCTTCTCTTCTCCAGCCTGAATAACCCCAACTCTCTCGGTCTCTCTCCACAGCAGAGCTGCTCCAACCCTCAGATCATCCTTGTGGCCCTTCTTTGGATATGCTCCCACACATACAGATCTTTCCTGTAATAGGGGCTCCAGAACTGGGTGCAGTACCCATGTCTATGCATTAAACATCTTTACTGGTATATTACTTCAGCTTAACGGTTTGCGCCCACTGGTTAGATCAGGAAAATCTTAAATTCTCACTCAGCTTATTTCTTTCAGGGAAGTCCCTCCGAGCTCTCCTGGAAACCCCATACTGTTGCTAGAGCAAGTTATGTCATGGAATCATTTTGGTTAGGCATTACCTTTCAGATCGAGTCTGACCGTTAACCCAGCGCTGCCACCTCCACCGCTAAACCACATCCCTAAGCAACAATATTAGAAGAGCTTATTACAAGGGTAGAGGCGTGACTGACCTCACTGGTCCTGTGGCCGCAGATGACTGATGTGAGGAGAGAGCACCCACCACATCAGCCAAGGCGGAGGAGAGAGGGATGGAGAGAGGTCAGACCTGATTTGGCCGATATTTGAACCCATTCACTAGTAAAAGAGCTGACTCAGCCAGCTGCTCGCAGAGGAGAATAAACCTTAGCTGCTGCCTCTCTGGGACCCAAAGAACCCCTGCAACACTATTATTCATCATATTTACAGGGCCCGGGTACTTACGATTTACAGGTAGTGGAAGAACGAGGAGCACAGCAGATTTGCCACGAGCAAGCAATAATTTTTGGCAGCAGGTATAGATTTTGTTCCAGCTCTGATAATAGAGGACGTGGCTCCCATTAGTATATCCCCCTGGAAGGTAAAGGGGCACGCAGAATTATTTCTGCAGCCCGTGCAGAACACAGGGATATCCTGATTTTAAGGCACAGCCACAAGAACCTCCTGGGCAGAAGGGTCTCTATATCTTACCTTCTGAAACTCAGGGATGCTGGAAAAACAAAAGGCAAACTCTTTTTTTTAATTATTTTTAAATTGTCTGGGTGAAGCTCTGTTTGTGTGTCATGTTGAAGGTGCCCCAGAATGCTGCTGCTTTCCTCACTCCCAGTCTGAAATCTGGGGAACCCTCTCTGCAAAACCTTTGTTGACTCTCCAACAAAACCCCATTAATTTCTGCTAAAGATTATTCTTGCTGGAATTAAATGGGCCACGATGCCAGCGTCTTAAATGTCGTTTTGCTTGGAGTGAGTCTCTTTTGATTAAAAATAGAGATTTTCAGTTTTCAATATAAAGTTCAAATTCGTAAAACAGTGCTTACATTACAAATTAGATCCGGCGGGTTCAGCAGCGCTCAGGAGGCCAAGGTTACTCTGTGTAACTTCCGAAATTAAACCAGGAAGGAAATCTGCAGTTTCACCCTGAGGGAGAGCAGGAGTGTCTCATGTCATGTCTGAGCCTTGGAAATGAGAGTCAGGACGTTACAGGACTGTGCTGAAAAGAAATTAAACCTTCCTTATAGACCATTATTCCTTAAGAAAGCAGCTTTATGCTTTGTAGGAACGCTTGCCATTCAATACGGGGACTGTAACACTTCTGAGCTAAAGACCCGCTCACTGCTATATAAGTATTTTACATGCAATGACCATGTACCTGCATATAATTAAAATGATTAATTACCAGCTGGATCGTAGCTATGGTAATGAGTAGATTAGTTTGGTAGAAATATTATCAGGTAGAAGGATACATAGGAGATTGTCCCAGTATTTCCTAGCAAATTATCACGCACTGTTTTCAGGCAGTTACAAGGCAATTCATGTGTTACAGTGTCAGTTTTATTGCTTGTAAGTGCCGGTTTCAACTTTTGTTTCAACACTCTGTCATCGCAGAGGCCTCTGCAAGTGTAACAAGGTTCCACCCTGAACACAGGGTAAAATTTCTGCTTCTAAATATCTAGTAAAAGCTTGTAAAACCTTGCAGAATCATGGAATGGTTTGG
>WEIS01061024.1:195-16304 GCA_013389965.1 Todus mexicanus | reverse complement strand
GGTAATTGGTGACAGAACCAGAGGGAATGGCTTCAGGATACAACCAGGTAGGTTTAGACTGGACATTAGGAAAAAATTCTTCATGGAAAGAGTGGTTGAACGCTGGAATAGGCTGCCCGGGGAGGTGGTTGAGTCACCATCCCTGGATGTATTTAAAGGTCGTTTAGGTGTGGTATTGGGGGATATGGCTTAGGGGTGAACTTGGAGAGTAGGGTTAATGGTTGGACTCAATGATCCCAAGGGTCTTCTCCAACTTGAATGATTCTATGATCCTTCATGTAAGGTTGTGATGAAGAGTTGCTTTACAGAACATACTCACTGCTAGTGAGTCTGTTGCAAAGGTATAAGACAGATTTTTCGAGTCCATGCCTTGCCCTTTCCAGCATCTGTAGGAATACAAGTTAGGTAAACAAAAACCTGCAAGGCTGCTGTTAGCAAACCAGCATTGTGAAGCTTTGATGTATCTTGTGTACATAGAGCAAGATAATCCTGATCTCAACTTCACACCAAAGTTCAGAGGGGAAAATTCATGGTCTGTCTTTGTATTGGATGTTTAGTTCATTTTCTGTAGCTACATTTCATACTGGAAATACAAGACTGCATGTCTTGCATGCATATTTAAAGAGAAGAATTCTGATAATGAATGAGAAATAATCTTTCCCAAATTTTATTTCAAATGTCTTGCATGTATTTATGGAAATTCTAAAGTGTATCTTCTGCTAAAAAATTATACTCAATTTCAGGAATGCAAGAAAAGATTATATCACTGCCAAGTATATTGAGAGAAAATATGCAAGGAAGAAGCACGCTGACAATGCAGCTAAATTGCACGCTCTTTGTGAAGCAGTCAAATCAAGAGACATTCTTGGATTAGTCCAAGTATATGCTGATGGGGTGGATCTCACAGAAAAAATTCCACTGGCCAATGGCCACGTAAGTGTTGTAAATTTTATTAGTCAGGTTGTTTTAAGTGCAATGTGCTTTCATTGATTAAATTAATCAATTAAAAAGAACTATTATTATTTGAAAATAATTTGAAGCACTTGAGAAGACTTGTCCTTTTAATGATGTAATTTAACAATAAAAAAGACATTAAATATTTTAATCTAACATTATTTACAAATACTATATGTTAAATTTTTTTAAAACATTAAACATTAAATTATTCAGTAATTATTAATTTTCAACCCTGTTTTTTGTTTACTTTTCCCTTTAAAGGAACAAAAGGGAAGCCATATGTCTTCACAAGGGATGTTTTAATGGTAGCATGTCTGAATACTTTGAAATTAATGTCTTTATTGATCTAATTTGTGCCTTAAAACCTCTGCTTTTCTGTACATCAGAAGAAATAAATCTTTTGTTTTCTTGTTAGGAACAAGATGAAACAGCACTTCACCTTGCTGTTAGGTCAGTTGATCGAACATCCCTTCATATAGTTGACTTCTTAGTTCAGAACAGGTAAGTGAACTGTATGGAAAACTAAAATATTATTGATGATGCTTCTTTGTCAAGTAATACGAACACTAAACCTAATTTTGATATTTCCAAATGTAATTTTAATAATTTATTTTAAATCTTGTAATGAGAGAGGTTTATTAGGGTAGGGTAGGAAGCTAAGCTTAATCAGCTTTCTTCTTCTTTCTTGTGCTCCAATAGTGGCAATCTAGATAAGCAAACGTGTAAGGGTAGCACAGCCCTGCATTACTGCTGTCTGACGGACAACGTTGAGTGCCTCAAACTGCTCCTGAGAGGGAAGGCTTCAATTGAAATAGGTAAAAGGGTAATGGTGTACTTCAATTTCTCATTTGTCACTGCTTCAGATAAGAAACAGTGACGGTGGAATAAGTGTGTTTTCTCAGTTGTTTATTGTAAGTCTATGAATATAGTCGTCATTATAAAAAATAATTAATATTCCCAGTTAATTTCAAGTTTTAAAATTGACTTATACATTGCACTTCTCTTTTAAACAAATTTAGCTAAGTCTGTACCAAGATTTCTGACTGATAGCTTGTTGCCTAGTTATATACTGCCATTTCATGACTATAATTTCATATATATGGCACGTTGAGTTGCTGCTACTTCTCATGTTCAGAGGGTTGTTATGAATTAGACCTACATATGAAGGAAAGAGATGAATTTTAGAGTGTGTTGGTCTAGTACTTCACTATGTACCTGCAGGTTTGTCTTTGTCTTTAGTAATAGACATGTTAGAAGTGACACCTGTGATGATAACTTTTTTCTTGCTATAATACAGCTAATGAATCTGGAGAGACGCCACTTGATATAGCTAAACGTTTAAAACATACTCACTGTGAAGAGTTGGTAAGTTGCATCTTTTTGTGTGTTTGTGCATTTCCAAGCAGAATCATGTCTGAATATTTTAACAGTTTGCAGTTGGATATTCTGGGAATATATTCCGGACAGAATAGTTGTACGCTTAGAAATAGATACATGTGTATATCAAGTTATATACTTCTAAGAAAAAGATTCTGTTTCTTTTTAGATGCTTTGAAAATCCTAAGCTTCTTGGGGCCAGAGGGTGATTCTGTTTGAGCTGTTAGTCCCAGATCCAGAAGTAAGATCCCCTCAGTAAATTTACAGATGACACCAAGTTGGGCAGGAGTGTTGTCCTGCTTGAGGGTAGGAAGGCTCCGCAGAGGCATCTGAACAGGCTGGATAGATGGGCCAAGGCCAGTGGGATGAGATTCAACAAGTCTATGTGTCGGGTCCTGTTCTTGCGTCACAACAAACCCATACAAGGCTGCAGAAGAGTGGCTGGAAAGCTGCCCAGCGGAAAAGGACCTGGGGTTTCTGGTTGACAGGCGGCTGAATATCAACCAGCAGTGCGCCCAGGTGGCCAAGAAGGAGTATCCTGGCTTGTAACAGCACTACTGTGGTCAGCAGGACTAAGGAAATTATTGTTCCCCTGGACTGGGTGCTAGTGAGACTGTACCTTGAATCCTGTGTTCAGTTTTGGGCCCCTCACTACAAGAAAGACATTTTGATGCTGGAGCATGTCCAGAGAAGGCCAACCAAGCTGTGATGAATCTTGACAGCAAGACTTACAAGGAGCATCTGAGGGAACTGGGGTTGTTGATCATGGAGAAAAGAAGGCTGAGGGGAGACCTTATCACCCTCTAGAACTCCCTTAAAGGAAGTTGGAGCCAGATGGGAATCAGTCTCTTCTCCCATATAACAAACAATAGGACAGGAGGAAATGGTCTCAACTTGTGCCAGGGGAGGTTTAGATTGGATATTAGGAAAAAATTCTTCGCTGAAAAGGCTGTAAAGCCCTGGCCCAGGCTGCCCAGGGAAGTGGTGGAGTCACCATCCTTGGAGGGATTTTAAAGACTTATCCTAGTGCATTAACTTTTTAGATTACTGAAATCTGGTTTTAAAATAAAAGTAGTATCTGTACTTTGAAACCAGGGTTCCTTCTATATGTGGTTTGTGTTTGGTTTTAAATACGTTGCTTTAAAGTAAGTACTGGACATACCATAGGTGTCAACAGTCATCTTTTTTTTTCCCTTAGCTTACTCAAGCACTGTCCGGAAGATTTAATTCTCATGTCCACGTAGAATATGAATGGCGGTTACTCCATGAAGATCTGGATGAAAGTGATGATGACGTGGATGAAAAACTGCAGGTTTCTATCAATATGTTGTTATTTTTCTGTACATATATATGTGTAAGCATGACATTCATAATGATTTCAGTAACACTGTAGGTATGAAGACACTGTGGAGCAAAGTTCTGTAATAGAGGTTCGGAGGGTGATGGTTCACTGGAACAAGTTGCCCAAAGAGGTTGTGGACTTTCCTTCTCTGGAGACTTCAAAACCCACTTGGACACATTCCTGTGCAAACAGCTTTAAGTGAACTCGCTTTGGGAGGGGGCTTGAACTAGATGATCCCCAGAGGTCCCTTCCAACCCAAATCACTCTGTGGTCTTGTGACTCCTTTAATATAAGGTATAAGACATATGACCATGTGTGGTGATGATCAAATTACGATAGCTTTTTTTTTTTTTTTTTGTGGAGTCAGTTTGTCTCAATATATGAGGAATATTTAGATCTGCTGATCATGAACAACAGCTAACATGAGCTAGAAAAGTTCCCTTTACAAAGAGAGGCACATCTTAGTATCTCCTCATGTTTAAGAAATGGCTCCAGTCTCTGACTTTAATTTTAAGTGGCTTATGCCTTGGCTTGTCTTCAGTGCAACTAAACAGGTGCATTGAACAAACTACACCCATTAATAGCAGGGTCTTAATTCTTAATCGTCATGTAAAGATACTTTTTGTTTTCTCCATTTTCATACATGAACATGAAATTTCGGGTGCTGTTGGGTCCCTCATCACAGGCTGATTAAGGGTTGGAAGGGTCCTCTGGAAGTCATCTGGTCCAACCTCCGTGTTCAAGCAGGGCCACGCAGAGTCGGGTGCTCAGGACTGTGACCATGGCTATAGAATATCTCCAAAGATCATAGAATCAGAATCATTCAGGTTGGAAAGGACCTCTAACATCATCAAGTCCGACCTTCTACCCAGCACCTCCATGGCCACTAGACCATGCCGTGAAGTGACACATCTAGTCATTTTTTGAACACCTTCAGGGATGGCGACTCCACCACCTCCCTGGGCAGCCCATTCCTAATACTCAATTTGAACTTCCCCTGGTGCAACATGTGGCCATTTCCTCTTGTCATTACTAGGGGGAAGGGACCAACACCCACCTCTCTACAACCTCCTTTCAGGTAGTTGTAGAAAGCAATAAGGTCACCTCTCTTCTTCAAGCTGAACAGACTCACCTCCCTCAGCCTCTCCTCATAAGACATGTTTTCCAATCCCTTAACGAGTTCTGTTGCCCTTCTCTGGACCCGCTCCAACAGCTCAATGTCTGTCTTATACTGCGGTGCCCAAAACTGGACACAGTATTCGATGTGTGGTCTCACCAGTGTTGAGTACAGAGGCACAAATCACTTCCCTAGTCCTGCTGGCCACACCATTTCTGATACAGGCCAGGATGCTGATGGCCTTCCTGACCACCTGGCTACACTGCTGGCTCATGTTCAGCCGGCTGTCAACCAACAGCCCCAGGTCCTTTTCTGCTGGGCAGCTTTCCAACCACTCATCCCCAAGCCTGTAGCGCTGCAGGGGGTTGTTTCCACCGAAGTGCAGGACCTTGCACTTGGCCTTATTAAACCTCTTACAGTTGACCTTAGCCCATTGGTCCAACCTATCCAGATCTCTCTGTAGAGACTTCCTACGCTCAAGCAGATCAACCCTCCCTCCTAATTTCACGTCATCTGCAAACTTACTGAGGATGCACTCAATCCCCTCATCCAAATCATTGATAAAGATGTTAAACTGGGCCGACCCCAAACCTGAGCCCTGAGGAACACCACTCATGACCGGTGGCCAACTGGATATAGCTTCATTCACTACAACCCTCTGACCTCAACCATCCAGCCAGTTGATCCACCCAGCAAAGAGTATGCTTATCTAAGCCATGAGCTGCCAGCTTCTCCAGCAGAATTCTGTGGGAAACGCTGTCAAATGCTTTGCTGAACTCCAGATATATAACATCTACTGCTTTTCCCCCATCCACTAGGCGAGTCACCTGGTCATAGAAGATGATCAGGGTGGTCAAACAGGTCCTGCCCTTCACGAACCCATGAATGGTCATATGACAAGCATTACAAAGTATTCCAATAGCACAGGAACTTCATCACCTTTTCAAAATTCTATCTCTCAATTTAGGGACCAACTTCAGAATGTACTTAAGCATGTAAACATACATACAAGGAACAAACTACTATGTTTTGATACCTGAACAACACTTCAAAAAGGCTTGAATTTCTGGGGCCAAGTAATTTCAAGTGGCATATAGGTTTCTAAATACTAATGACATTCTGAAACTTTCATAATTTGAAATATTCAGTAGAAGTATTGAACACGTTTTTATTCTTTTTGTGTGTGCACTTTATAAAGTGCAAGGAATACACAATAGACCTTATATTAGTTAATCTTCAGGTGTTAGCACAACCCTTTTTTTCTTTTGAAAGCAGCTAACAAAAACCCCCTTCTTTTCTGGATGATGAAATTTTACTTTTTGTATCGACAAGTTTTAGCATCTTAATACGTCTCTTGCAAAGTCCCCTGTCTCAGCTAGGGCTTGAATTTCTTAGTACTTAATTTATAACATAAACCCAAATCTTGTGTGTTGGGGTTTCAGTTGTTTTCAGAAATATTAAAACCAGTCATAGGTTCATTTTTCTTTGCCTTCACAGAATGTCTATTAAATATGCTAGGTCATCAGACTGTTGAATTGGCTTGATGTTTTGGAGGCTGATTTTGACATCAGTAAGTTTCCTCTGTTGCAAAATATCATTTTTGCAAGATCTTGTCTGTATAGGATTCTTCTTCCTGTGTTCTGTCTCTTTGGCCCAAGGCAGCTATTATCTCTGGTCCTTGGCTTGAAATAGTGACCAACAAAGAGCATAAAATGTGTCACAAGCCATCCCTTTCAAAGCACAGTTACTGTTAAGATGTTGGGTTTTTTTTGAGAATTTTGATATCTGTGCAAGAATCCAGAATCTATGAGCTGCCAAATCCAGTTCTGGGTAAGCTTTCATATTATATGCCATATTTATGTATTCATAGAATCATTGAATCATAGAATAATTAAGGCTGGGAAAGACTTCTGAGATCATCAAGTCCAGCCTATGATCTAACACCGCCACTCGGCTAAACCTCGCCACTAAGTGTGACATCCAGTCTTTTCTGAAACACCTCCAGTGACGGTGACTCCACCACCTCCCTGGGCAGCCCATTCCAGTGTTTTATCCCCCTTTCTGTAAGGAAGTGCCTCAGAACATCCAACCTAAACCTCCCCTGGTGCAGCTTCAGGCCATGCCCTCTCGTCCTGGCGCAAATTGCATGGGAGAAGAGCCCATCCCCCTCCTGCCTACACCTTCCCTTCAGGTAGTTGTAGAGAGAGTGATAAGGTCCCCCCTGAACCTCCTCTTCTCCAGGCTAAACAACCCCAGCTCCCTCAGCCTCTGCTCATAAGATTTTCCCTCCAGTCCCTTCACAAGTCTGGTTGCTCTCCTCTGGACCCACTCCAGCACCTCAATGCCCTTCTTGAAGTGAGGGGCCCAGAGCTGCACCCAGTGCTTGAAGTGAAGCCTCCCCAGTGCCGAGTACAGGGGCAGAATTACATCCCTAGTCCTCCTGACCACACTAGTCCTGATACAAACCAAGATGCCATTGGCCTTCCGTGCCCCCTGGGCACAGCTGGCTCATGTTCAGCCGCTGTCAACCAGCACTCCCAGGTCCCTCTCTGCCGGGCCGCTCTCCAGCCACTCATCCCCCAGTCTGTAGCGATACATGGGGTTGTTGTGGCCAAAGTGCAGGACCCTGCACTTGGCCTTGTTGAACCTCATACCATTTGTCTCAACCCACTGACCCAGCCTGTCCAGGTCCCTCTGCAGCATCTTCTTACCCTCCAGGATATCGACACTGCTCCCCAACTTGGTGTCATCCACAAATTCCTGTATATATTGTATCCCGTTCAGCTCGTAACACCAGTAATTATGACTTTTTTCATTAAGCATCTTGAAACTTTCTGTTAAGTTTGAGATTTCATTTTTTTCCAGCCATAAAACCTTTTGGGTAATTTACAACTGGGTATCTAGTAAATCCCTTTCTGGGACAGTCTAAATTGGTATTTTTGGTCTTTTCTTTCCGCATCACTTCATTTGTTGCCAGTTGCCCTCTGCAATTGAGTGTCCCTTTTTTTGGCTAGTCCCTGAGCTACATCTCATAGGAAGTTCTCTGCTATTTAGGTAACAAAACTGCTACTTCACTGTCCACTATTAATAGGCTTATACGGCAGGGACTTTTAAAAGGAGATTAAGAACTATTAATCACAGACTGGTGTCTGTGACTACATTGAATGCACTGGTGAATATTGCAGTTGCTTAGGATCACGTCAGAGCTCTGTTATGGATGTCAAGCTATAGGCTTGTCTCTTTCTGGTAAAGCAGTTGAATTTTTTTTAATTTTTTTTTTCAATCTTTGTCAGAAAAGGTCATGTCTGATATTGAAGTTCTTTTAGTCTAGAATTTTTCATATAAAAGAGAGTCTAGCCTAAAAGAAGGCTAAGACAATCCAACTGGTTTCTGCTGCTGCTTCACACGCCGGCTGCCTTATCCTGCCCTGTCTTGTCTCCATTCTGGCACACATTTATCCCTGTATTGAGCTGTTTGAGTTTGGTAAACCAGGGAAAAGCTAAATCAACAAAACAAAATAAAACCAATTATCTGCTGGTTTAGAAAACAGAGGCAAGTGTGAGCTGAAACAAATACCAGAACCACAACAGTGGAGAGGTCAGGAAATAGAGAGTGTCAGCCAGGGACGAGTGAGGCTGCTAAGCCAAAGTAAATGTAGGGATTAATGCATCTGGCTGTCATGTACATGATCGTGATAAATCTTCGAACTATAATGCTGTACTATAACACATCTGATCAATTCAGAGTAAGCATTGAATATATTCAGGGGAAAATCGATTGCTTATTTGTGATACTGTTGGCGTAAATCTTTATTCTGCCTAAACGCTATTACTATAAAGGTTTTGTGGTGTTTTGTGTTGTTTGTTGTGTGTTGGGTTTTTTATTTCATATACGGTATTTCAGCAACATGTTTGTCTGACACTATTTCTAAAGGCATATTTATGCTCTCTGAGCTGTGGATTGTTACAACCCATTCCTGTGCTAGCCACATGAAGCTGTAACTCCTGCTATTTTAATTACTGTTTGAGAATAATTATTACTATGCTTGCTGTTGAAGCAGGAAAAATAATGCTAAGTGTTCACTGCAAGCAGATGACTTGCGGTAAATCTCAAAGACTAATTAGATTTCGTTTGATAATGTGCATGGGATGAGCAGTGTTCTGTCCCAGCTGCCAACTGAAGTAATCTCCCAAATGTGTCCAGTGATGTTAGTGAGCTGAAAAGAGTTCCTGGGAAGTTTTGGCTCCTGATTTGTTGTAGGCTGAGCTACAGGTAGAATACTTAGATGCAATTGTGACAGGTTTTTGAGATCATGATCATCTATTTGGGATCTGACACTGCTGAACTTCCAATGAGGCATAGGGTCTTCAATCTTTTGGAGATATTGCCTGTAATTTTGACGCAGGGGAACTTTACTTGATTCAGGCTAAATATCTTTATTGACTATCTATAGGAGTGTAGTCCTGTGTTTATAGAGGTACGGTGTTATCCTATAGCAGTACACTACAGGAGAAAAGGAGAAAATTATATTTGTTTTGAAACACAATTCATATTTAATCTTTGTTTTTGTTAATGTGCAGAGTTACTTTGTCTTGACGAGGTTTTCTATTACATACTAAAAGCAACAAAAATGCCTTTTTAAAAGCCTTTTTTTTTCTTTTTAGAAACTAATAACTTTACATCAACTAATATAATAAAATGAGTACAATTGCTGTGGTATCAGTGAGCACTTTTGTTACTGTGTTTAAGCAACCCAGTCCCAATCGGAGAGAGGACAGGCCTGTCAGCTTCTATCAACTTGGATCGAACCAGCTTCAGCCCAATGTAGCGTCCTTGGCAAGAGATGCAGCGAACATTGCTAAGGATAAGCAAAGAGGATTTATGCCAAGTATATTACAGAATGAAACCTATGGAGCAATACTCAGTGGCAGTCCACCTCCCGTTCAGCCTGCAGTACCTGTTACAAGCAGCGCACCTCCTCTACCTCCAAGGAATATTGGCAAAGGTACGAACACCCGAAGATATCATTGTATGTTCAAAGAATGATAGTAACATTTTTTTAATGATTATTACATTTTTAGGTCTTCTTTTACAGTTATTTTGCACAGGTAAGTATTGGAACAGTTTATTGATTACTTCTTCTGATGTATTTGAAGTGAATTTGCCACATCTGTTCTGAGTTTGATTTTTCAGTATACCTGCAAGAAAGTACACAATAGCTTTTGGGAAAGCAATGCCCAGGTAACCTCAGCAGAGTTAAACAATTTATTAAAAGGAGGGCTGCAGGAAATTTAGGTCAGCAATTTTTTAATTTTTTGTTGTTATATTCCATCTTTTCATACTTTTGTTTATTGAATATGTGACTGTCAGAGTTCAATTGAAATGTAGCATGCTGCTAAGGTAGCACGTGGCTGCTGTGGAAAATTATTTAAGACCTAGGGGAATGGAGAGTATGCAGAACGTGAGAGATTTTAACCTTGCAAAGTCTTCTCTTAATAAATATATGCTTCAAGGTTGCTGAAATAAAATTCAAAGCATTATGATATGGAGAACTGGATGATTTTAGAGAGCTGGTAGCTGACTGAAAATGCAGCTGCCGAATGTAACTGGTTATACCCTGAACAATGTAAAATGTACATCTCATCCTGGTTCAGGAGGGTTCTGTGCTTGCAAAATCTACCATTAAAGCTGATGCTGTGGATTTCATTCTTCATATATACTCCATTTAGATCATATTAAAGAAGCGTAGAGAGATCTGTATAGGTCCTGTTTGTACTGTACATGTTTGGTGTGTTTCATTGTTTCAATAATTAAACCAGCAGCTTTCATGGATGCTGTGTTTATGTAAAGTTCAATGCAAGAAAAATGACTGTGTGACCACCTGATCTTCTGTGGTGCTGTAATTCAGGCTCAGGAAGAGGAGACAGGAGTGGGGAATTCTAGGCATGAGTGGCTGGCTTCTGCCTTTGGGAGCGCTCTGCAGAGGTCAGAATGCAAGACTCCACACACAAGTGGTTGTGTCTGAGATGGCAAATTGAACATCTGTGTAACATGGAAAGTCAGTTATTAATCTTGCAGGAATGGCTGCAGCATTAAAAAACAGATTAAAATGTGTTATTGGGGGGGCGGTAGTTTGAAAACTGAGAAAAACAGAACAGCATGTTATTGTATTACTTCAAAAGGATAGTGTGATGTTGGGGAATGTTCAGCAGAATACAAAACGTAACCAAGGTGGGAGTTCTTTCAGCTAACATTTTTGCAGTCCAAGCTTAATATTGAGACACTTTTTTTAATTGGTAAAAAAGAATGTGTCCTCTACCAAACAGGAAAATTCACCCAAGGAGCTTGTGCAGGCTATTTAACTGTTGGCTTCTATCTCTAAATTAGTAATACAGTTGGATAGTTAAAACGACTGGATTTACCCTTTGATATTTTAATCATAGCCAACCTATTTTACCCACTGTATGCCCTTGATTAAATGACACTTTTCAGAGTGTCAATGAATTTTAATTTCATTCCCAACCCCAGACTTCTTGGCACTGATATAGCGCAACTCACGCCAAGAATGTGTGCTGCCTGTCTTAGATTATTAGCTCAGATACTTTATTTTAGCAATGTATGAGCCTATTATTTTATACGCTTAGTTAAAACCTGTAAGAGTATCATCAATCTTAGCTTCTTGTTGATTGCTGATGTTGTTGATGTTATGCTTATGGTGTATTATTACTCCTTTATCCTCTTAGCTTTAGGCTGTTCTCCAAGTCTTCTGAGCCTTTTACGCTTTTCCCTGCAACCTAATATTTATTCATACCTTACTCTGTTTCATCTTTTCTTAATACGATGCTCATGTGCCGAGTAGGGAGAAGTGGCATGATACATGCGAAATGCTGGCTTTATGAAGAAAACCTGTAGTGTGTTTGTGTGATGGGGACACAGCTCTTCAGACTAAGAATGGAGCCACTCAGGAGGCCCTGAAGAAGTTGTGCTTTGTAACTGGTTCATGACTAGTTACTGTAGCTTCTTGTTTGGGTGAAGTTCAGAATTGCAGTTTTATGTCAAAAGTCATGCATGTCTTTAAGTCAGCAATGTCTGCTAATGCTCATGCAAGAGGGAGGCGCTTTTCTTGCAGTACCTGAGAAGATTACAGCTATCAGTCAGGCATTAAAGAAAGACAGCAAAACTTGGGTTTTCTTGTCTTGTTGAGAAATTTCTGCTTTTTCAAGTGTTGACATACTTTGAAATAATGTTTGGAGACAGATTTTACTTAGGTAAAGTGTTAGTAAGACTACCCCCAGAAACTTCTATGTAATTTTTCACATCAGAATGATTTCTACTCTGGTGTTCCAGCAGGAAAGCAGTGGTTCCTGTTGATAAAATCATGGTCTGGTTGCACCACTTTTAAAATTTAAATTTAAAATCTAAACTATTCATGGGTGTGAATATTAACACTTTGTGCTTAGGGTAAGCAATAATAATAATAATACAGTATTTTCCTCTCTTTTTAGTTCAGCCTTCAGTTCTTGGCAGTGGTATTCAGACAATTTCTTCATCTAATGCAATGTGGAAGACAAATTCTTTAGGAGTGGAAAGTATAAGCAGGCAGAGGTCTTCATCAGATCCACCAGCTATTCATCCCCCTGTGCCGCCATTGCGTGTAACATCTACAAGTATGTTTCCACTTTCTCCTGTTTTCCCTTCTGCTGTATCTAATCATAGTTGGCTTATTTTTCCATTTTCACAACTCATACTTCCTCTTTCGGTGACTGGAGCTTTGGCCTATCGTTCCCATCCAGTAACTTTGTGCGAACCATCTTCTCTGATGTTCCAGTGAGGACTGTATGATGTAGCGCAGGGTCAAAAAGAGTGTTACACGTAGGCCTGATGCTGCGTCTCCACATGGTGCTTGATAGTTGCAGAGTACAGGAATGCAAAAAGAAGTTTTAATGCATGACCACCTGCGGTGGTTTCAAGAATTCACTAAGAGTTTTGATTAATTGCTAAATCTAATGTGAAGTTAGACGTTAATAGTAACAGGATTTTAAGAAAAGACATTCTAGAGGAATAAATAAAATTTCTCAGATATTACTTTTCCATAGAACACAAACTGAAGGCCTTGCATGAACAAACAATATTAGCAATTTAATAAATGTATTCTGATCTGCTATTTTCAAGAATATGAGTGACTTCAATAAAAATTTTGTTTGCCTGTATTTTAATCCTTGAAGGAATTGAAGTACTTGCAGGCTGTCTGACCCTGACTAGGTAAAACAACAAAGTCAACTTTTTTCCAAAGGTCCTCCTTCCCATGGAAGGATTGCTTTCTGTTTAAGTTATAGATTACATTTAGTAAAGCAGTTTTCTTGGATGGGGGTAAATCCTGTAACAGGAGAACCTGTGGTGAGAACCCAAGAACCAAAATGGTAAAGAAAAATGTAATTCCAGTTAACTGTCTGATTTTCTTCTATAGACGTGCTTTCTCCAGCACCACCGCCTCCGGTGGCAAAGACGGCCAGCATTATAGAAGCTTTGAACCAGCAATCTAAACAGCAACCAGCTCCTCCGCAAACTAAGCCAGCCCCACCACCACTGCCCCCACAACCTCCTAGTAGAGTCCCTCAAAGAAAGCCTATTGCTGGGTAACTGATATCATTTTAGTCTTTAATATACTTTATTAGTAACTTTTCAATTTTATGGCATGTGTTCTAGAGTATGAGAATGAGCAAAAGGCAGACGCTAAGGGAGCAGATTACAAGGATTCCCACAGTAAAAACAAGACAGCCTAGTTATTTAAGATTGTATGATTCTGTTCTACACAAATTGCAGTAGTGGAACCTATAGTATTCTTCTGCCTTACGTTTTTAAGTTAAGTGCAACTTACAATTAGTGTAATCAAAACTACAGAAGCAAAGTAGTATTTTTAAAAGCAAAATAACCATAATTAGAATATGCTGAAGATCTGACAAGAATTTTAGAATTTGTAAAATGCTCTGTATTGTTGTAGTCCAATTATTTATTTATTTATTTTCCTAACTTCCTGCACAGGGCTGAGAAGTCATCTGGGTTATCTAACAAAGGGCAGTCCAGAGGACTTGGGTCTCTACAACAAACTGGTAATTGTAGTTTAGAGATTTATTTTGTAGTAATTAAACTATCATTGTAACAGCCTGAGGGAGAGTGTGGGGATTTTTTTATTTACCTTACACATTTAAATACAGTTGGTTACAGCATTCTTGTTTCTTTTCTTGTGTAGGCCCTGATGCCTTAAGCTCTTCTGTATGAGCAGAGTTATAGGCCAATTCGTTTAAATAGTGGGGCTATGTAATAAGAAATAGAATCACAGAATGGTTGTTTTTAAGAGGGACCTCTGGAAGTTATCTGGTCCAGCCCCTCTGCTGAAGCAAGGTCACCCAGAGCCGGTTGCCCAGAACTGTATTCAGATGGCTTTTGTGTATCTCCAAGGATGGAGACTCCAGAGCCTCCCAGGGCAACCTGTGCCAGTGCTGAGTCACCCGTACAGTAGTAGCAGAGTGTTTCCTGAAGTTCAGACAGCACCTTTAGTGTTTCGGTTTGTCCCTGTTGCCTCTGGTCCTGCTTTTCGGCTGGAATCTGTATTGTTCTCTTCATGATAATGAGTAAAGTTCATCATTCAGAGTTCCTTTTTCATTCTGCACTTTTAATTGTTCAAAGTAACTGCTACTTTGGGACATTACAATCATGTCATCTCAATAAAGTGTCCAGAGTAAAGTTTGTGTGGATTCTGTGGTGGTTGTAGTGGAATTTCTCCCACCTAGTTTCTCCTTCCTCTCTGTATTATGCTCATTGGTTCTTGCTGGGATTCTTTTTTATTTCCCCTTGACATACCCGAGGGGACTTTGCTAATGACTCTGCCATCTGTGTCAGGAGTCCCCTGTGAGGGAACCAACATCTTGATAATGATGGTCTTTACTAGAAAAGAAGGGTTCTAAAAGCACACGGTCTGTAGTGAGCAAATGGGGAAATGAGATATTCGGTTCTGCTCTCATCTGGTTTGTAGACTGGTTTTTTTTTCCCCCTCTTTTAGCACATCTGCAGTATTAAAGGTCTTAGGTAGTTGCATTTGGGAAAAGATGGCTTTTTTTGGTAAGGAAAAGGATTTTAAAATTCTGTTCAGTTACTTAGAAAAACAGCATTAAAAATTAAATACTCATGGGATATAAAACTGTGTCCTTTAAAGAATTACTAATTTTGCATTAATTTGTATCATCACTCTTAGGTTTGGATTTTTTTAAAGCATGCCTGAAATTTACTTGTTTTGCTTATCAGCAGGAGAGTCCTCTTCTGTATGTGAAATGCCAGTAACACAAACTGGTTCTACAACAAATACTTTGGCACAGATCCAGCCACCAGCACCAATGCCAAGGAAATCACAAATAGTAAGTAGACAACCTGTGTTTTGATTTTGTAAAATCTTCCACATTCTACCAAACACACTGTTAACATATTAGTGTATCCTGTTGTAGAGCAAGTGTAAGAATCATGAAAAATACAAAGCCCATATACTATGTTAAGTATGTATGTGACTTGTACTAACTATTTATGAAAACTTTGCTTTTCTTGCATTTCCTATATGATACTCTGATTTTAAGTTAAAAAACAAACCCAACACAAACAAAAACACCACAAAAAACCAAAAAGAAATCAAAGAAAAGAAGTATGGTTTCTTTGCTTGTGTCACTCATAGGTGAGCTTAGAGAGTGTCTCACTTGTAGATCATATGTAACTTCATTCTAAAATTTCAGTGGGGCTTTTGTGCTTCCTTTTGTAACAGAAGTAGATATAGTTGTTCATGGGTTCATCAAATGGCTTCAGACAACGAGTAAGAGTCAAGCTCAAAACTAAATTGGGTCTTTGTGGCATTGGTTCTCTTTGCATCTTTGTCACATCTTTGCTGGATGACAGGAGATAAATCTCTTGGTAAATACAGAAACCACGTCTGACTAGAGACATCCCCAGCTAGAAGGTGGTTGGAAGGTGGAGAGAAAGGCTGGAAGTATTGGATATTCTTCTTCTCAACCCATCTCCAGCCTCACAGTGGCTGTTAGAAAAGTGATACTGGATTTAGATGGACTCTTGATCAGATCGTGTGGCCTTTTTATACTCTTGTTTATTCTTATTTATAATCAGGACTATAAATGGTAAGACCCATATTAGTGTCAATACCTGTATTCTTATACTGGCATAGGTAAAGGGATATATTTCCAGATGTCAGTTGTGGTGCACCTTATGGGTAGTTCAGCCAGGTCTTTGGTCCTTGCTACAAATTTATGTTGCTCTGTT
>WEIS01061022.1:34670-51441 GCA_013389965.1 Todus mexicanus | reverse complement strand
TCAGATTTGAGGGAATTTAAAGGCTAGATGCCATGTGTTTGCAGTGTCTTTGATCATGATGCCATCAACACCTGCTATCGGCAGCATCAGAAAAACTGTCTTTATGTCCTCAGAGTAAATTTGTATTGAACAGAAGTGATAGTAGAGTCGTCATCTATGGGAAAAATCTGTTTAGCTCTATTTCAAAACTTGGTCCCTCCCTGTTTCACTAAGTAGTCGGTGTTTCCTCCTTCAGGTGTTCTGAGTTAAGCCACATTTGCTTTCTCCTGTATCCTGAACACCCTCGAGAGTTCAGCGCCCAGGCTGTGGATCCTACCTGCGCTGCATTTAGGAGCAAGTCCCAATCCCTCCAACTCTGAAACTATGGGGAAGGACATTCAGCCAGCCTTCAGCCAGAGCAAGAATGATGGCTGCAAGCCTTAGTAGGTTTTTTTTTCTGTGGGAAATGCAGTCCAGCAACACTAAACCAGGATAACAGTCTCACATTAAATACTGAGATCTTCCAGTGGTTTCAGATAGTGTAGCCTCATAAACTTCACTTTACACCACTTGAACACATGGTTTTATATTGGATATTGTTTTTAAGTTTAGAGTAGGACTTGAAATAATTTCTGCGTTTGTTCCAGGTTAGTTGCATAGATAACAGAGTATCAAAAGAGCTGTAGGGCATGGAGCAGTGGTAGAAATGTCAATAAAGTATCTTTTTTTTGGGTCATCTCTCAGGTCTTGAGGCCACAAAGCACCAATAACAGAAGCTGAACATGAAAACTCAGGAGATGGAAATGTTATTGATTCTGGACCACCTCTCTGTAGCTGTTACAAGTCGGACTACTCAGTGTAAGTAAACCTGTGGAAAGAATCTCTCCTCACCTTAAAGGGGTGAGATTATGGGAACATTTCTTGCACACTTGGAAGAATAACTTAAAGATCACTTGCCTGAATACTGTTTCCATAGTGAAATAATGTTAGTATTGATATCGAGTATTTTGCAACAAGTAATGAACAAGTAATACGATTACTTTGTCTAATTCATTTTTGTTCTGGTGACTTCAGGCAAGTCCAAGCCTCAGCTTTTCCATCATTAAGAGAGGTGGCTCATCTATTCCACAGGGAATAAGGAAAGCTAGGTAATAGGTGTGATTCCTTTACTCTTGCCTATATAAAACCTCTGCTGCAGTTCCTGAAGGTTTTGCAAAGAGACAGAAGGGGAATGCTCAGTGTATGCACACAGCTTTAAAGAGGAATGAATGGATTACATCAAAGAGAGTGCTGAGGATTTTGCTCATGATCCAGCAACCACTACCAGTACTTGCAGCTAGCCTAGGCATGATTTGGGGTCGCTTGCAACACGTGCACACTCAGAACCAGAGTCACTTAAGTGCCTGGCTAGATCTGATGTTGCTCATAAGGCCATTTAAAAAAAATATATTTTATTTTTTGGAAAACGAGGAAAAACAAAGGTGCACTTGCTGTTAAACAGAGGGAATGGAGTGAGTGAAGAGAAAGGAGCTAACTCCAGTGAAACGGGTCTGCTGGGACTGAGCTTTCCTGGCCTAGCAAAAAGGAAATAAGAGGGGAAGGAGCAGCAGGAGAATTACCTATCTGGCTTTTTCCCTAAAGCACAACCTTGTCCCTATTAAATGGATTGAAAGGCTCCCACTAACTTCAGAAGGCCTTACACTGGCCTGTGGACATTTGGGAGGATATGTTCCTTACATGCTGGTCAATTCTGATTGAGATGAAGATGCTCAATATCTTGTTGGACCATTCCAGAATGGAGAGACTCCCAACATTTCTTGTGAATACTCTGACTCTTGTGGGCTTGAAATCTGGAAAGTTAGAAAGCCCTGAGCATGCTTCTTAAGCAGGCAGTTAGAATGTGGTATGCGTACTCTGTCTGTCTATCTCGCAGTGTCTCCACTATAAAAGGGACAGTACAGACAGATCAAATCGGGTCTTTCTCTCAGAGAAGCTGCAATTTAAATCCACGGGAGCAAAAGGCAGGTAGGTAAAGGAGAGATGAGAAGTAGGGGGGGTTTGGAGCAAGTGTTCTGCCATCTGTAAATCAGACGGTTTGTGAGCAGTTGCATTGCCACTGTAGAGGCTGCTGCTCAAAAGGAAGCTGGAAGTTTTTTCATGACTGGCCCTCTTTGTTTTTTCTTGGACAGTGTTTAATGAAGAACAAATATTTAAAAAAAACCCCTGAAATATATTTATTTTTGTCTCCCCCACCAGAAATTCTTATTTACCCAGAGTAACAATCTACCCTAATTGTCCTGTTGGCTTCCATGGACTCTGTGTGAACTAAAGCTGTGCTCAGCAGCAGTGAGAATGACTCATCTGTCCATATAAATCAGATGCATTATTTTAATACAGGCAATTTTTCTACGTAGTGGTTTTCATTTTTCTAAACTTTGTTTTAAGCAATTACTTTTCCATCAGAGACTGATTCAGTACTTGCTTTGAAGACCATTATTTACAGGCATGTGTGGAGCAGAGCCAGGGCGGGTGGAAGGGCTGAAAGAAAAGGAACCTTCCTGGGATGTAACACTGAAATCCTGTGAGCATCAATTTAGAGGAGGTATTAGAGCAGCCTCAGTTTCTACTGATCTCAGGCTGTATCAAAGCTGCTCAGCACCTCGGAGGATCAAATACTTTTCTATAGCGGATTGTGCCTCTCTTCTTTTTGGGCAGTTTTCCTTCTTTTTCTTTTCCTTCTCCCCTTTCTTGTTTCATAATTGTTTTTCTGTTCATCCAAGGTGCAGATCTTTGTTTTAAAGATGCTCAGTATTTGTATTTGTTTCTATTCTTCCTCATTACAATCAAACAGAACCTTTTCCTAATCCATCCTGACTTATTTTTACTGGTTAAATATGATTGAAGAATTACTTTGTACTCATTGACTATTACACATCAGAGACTGATCTGTGGCTATGTTAACTGCTTGTGCTACTGGGGATCTTTGTATTCCTGCATGTTCTGGGAGCTGCTACTACAAAGTGAAGCAAGCCTTTCCTTGTCACTCCTGGGTTTAGAGCATTGGCTCATTGTTTGATCTTACAGATCTCGTTTCATTCCAGTGCTCTGAGTATAGAGAGGTAGTTTCTAATGCAAAGCCTTATGTCCATCCCCCTTACTGTAGAGTTTACTCTTTTTAAAAAAAACTTCTCACATGTACTCGAAATCTTGAGGAAAATAACCAAAGTGTAGCGGGTAGTGAAATACAATATTACTTTCACCATGTTTTCTTTCTACAATCATGCTGCTGCTTTCCAATCTATAGGACTCCTATTAAAAGCAATTATTTGCTATCACAAGTTATTTTAACATATCTGAAGTGAAGATACTTCACTAAGGGCATTGCTTTTCATCTGCCTCTGGTTTAAAGGTCAGGAAAGAAATATAAGAAACAGTCATCTGATCACAACCAGCATCCAATAATCAACCCAGTATTTAACTGCTGCCAAGAGAATCCTTCAGAGCAATTAGGATCTCTCTCTGTTAAACTGTACACTTGCCTCTAAGCAGGGAACCTGGCATAAAACCCCCAACAACACACCAAAAAAAAAAAGAAATCTCTTCTCAGCATCAAGCCTCAGTGCCCTCCTACCTGTAGAAGTGGATTGCACTGTTTTCCTCATCCATTCATAAGAGCTGTGCCTTTGGCTGTTGGGAGAGATTTGCTGTGTATTAATTGTATCTACAGGCGGTAACCCCCCAGCTCCAACGGGATGGAGGGAGCTGTAATCAGCAGAACTGTAGGAGACCTGTCCAGAAGATGAGCCGTTGATCTGTGCAGCAGCAGCAGCAGCCACCGTGCTGGAAGGTCCTGGGCCGTAAGCGTTCCAGTCCTCCCTCTGTGAGCCATAGTGAGATCCCCAGGTCCCCGCAGGCTGTCCATGGGTGTCCAGAGTTGGCACATGATGATATCCCATGTAGTCGGAGTAGGGTGGACTAGACACAAAGTTTTGCACCGGCAGGTTGTTGCTGCTGCACCTTGCAGATCCTGGATACATGCTGGTTTCTTTATCCAAAAGATAACTCACATACATGATGCTCACAGCCTGGCTTTGTCTTGCTGGGACATCCTGCTCCTCACAGTGTTTGTTTGATCTCTCTTCCCCTCCTCTTTCTTTCTCTCTCTTTTCTAGCCCCGACTGGCTCTATAAATGACTCACGCTAGCCCTCATGTCCCTTTACTACACATGATTAACAATGGTTTTACCAGGTGCTGGTGGTAACAGTTTACTAAGGTCCTGCCTGATGTCACAGATAACTGCCTGCCCCAAAATTACATTTGCATTCAAATGAAGGGCAGCCCATGCAGGCAACCCCACCTTGCTGCTAGTTCTAGTGCTTCCTTTCTCACCGATCCTTTATGTATCCCCATCCCCGTCCTGTACTTTTTGAATGGAGTTTGAAATCTTGTGGTCTTCAAGCAGAGTTACAGAGGTAGTTACACAAGAGCTGTTCAAACACTGTAAGCAGTATTTTTCTTGAGCGATATATGCCAGAATCTAACTTCAGGCACTAGGATATAGTTAGTTACAGCCTGGTGTCTGCTAGTCCAGTAGTTCTTTTGTTAGAATGTGCTATATTCTTTTGAAAAACTGAAACCAAAGCAGCGGTTCAGTTGTTAACGGCAGCTCTTAGTTTCTCACATGAGCACTCTTCCCAACTTCAGCTCTTAGTCCATGGGGGAGAGCAGTTAGAAACCCCAGTAACCAGCCTGATTTTAACATTACAAAGGATACACAAGAAGTCTCGTAGTCATTTTGAGCATTTGTTCATAGGAATAGTCTTGTTGATGTTAGAGAGCCTATTCATGAGCTGCCTGCTTGCCACAGTGATTGAAGTTTCTCTGCTCTAACTTCCAATGTTAACAGAAAGAGAATCTGTTATGGAGAGAATGCAAAATTTGTCACTTTCCCTGAGCTGGTGTCTTGTTTGTGATATTGAAATGAGTGGTAGGTTTCCCTAAAGGTTTTTCTGTTCTCATTGCTGTGCTT
The DNA here is from genome assembly GCA_013389965.1 of Todus mexicanus. Lineage (NCBI taxonomy): Eukaryota > Metazoa > Chordata > Aves > Coraciiformes > Todidae > Todus > Todus mexicanus. The sequence continues at coordinate 46,432 of WEIS01061022.1, read as the reverse complement.
GTTCACAATAAGTAATGCCTTTTCTTAGAAATAGGGGAACAAATTCTAGCTTTTTACCTTAAATAAAAAAAGAGCAAAGCAATTTCCTAACTTTCAGGAGCAGTCCTATGTTTGGAAGTAACAAATTCCTATGGGATTATCTATAACCAGGAGTGAGGAGAGAAAGTGTTGACTTCTTTCTTTGTAATGAGTTAGAAACCTTAGCATTGTCTCTTAATGAGAATTTACTCTGGTTTCATCCCTGTCCCTTTAATGATGTGATACTTAATTGCACCTTTATTAATGAACTGACTTGTTAAAAGGATTTTTTTTCTTAAACAGGTGCAAAGTATAATGAGGTTTTTCTTTGTTCAGAGGTGTATTTTTGCTTTGAGCGTCTTTTGCACTTTAACACCATTTAAACTTACAGGTTCTTCCTCTGATTCTCAGGAGGGAAGAATCACTTCCCACACCTGACAACACCGCAGTTCCCTTTAGTGAGAGAATTGTGTCCTTAGGCTCTGTTCGCAAGATGAGTTGAGGCTGTCACTGTGGAAAAACCTTTTTCTGACTCGGGGCTAAGTGGAGAAGCAGAGGGTACCTTCTCTGAGTATTTGTGAAGATTTTCCTCCTCTGAACTTGGGTGAAACTTGTGCTTTTTTGACTTCTTGCTTCTCGTGAGTGTTTGGAGGGTGATGGTTTGCCAGTGTATCTGTTGGAAGATATTTTAAAAATTATGAGGTAGGGGGAAAGTCGGCAGAAACTTCTGCTTGCATGTGTGAGCTGCTCAGTTGCCATTTACACATCTGTGCCAGCTGCCCTTTCAGCATGACCTGGAGTCACTGCTAGCGGCGACTCCTCAAGTCAAGGGGAGCCAGAAATCAGTGCATCGTGTATCTGAGCAGCTTAATACTCTTAGAGCAGCAAAATAAATCGTATTGGTCTAATTATGAATTGGATTCTCTAGACAGCCTGTGTCCATAGTTACCGTTGCAATGGGATTTAAACGCAGCATGATCTATATATACCTTTTGTTGTTGTTGATAAACTGGAGTGTTTCACTCCTTCTCTCAATCATTTAGAGCAGTGTGCTTGCTTTGTAGCTCTCAAGTTCAGCCTGTATTGAAATAGTTACAAAGAAAGATTCTTTATGGCTTTTTGTTGTAACAGGATTTCAATTTCCTTTCCGCCTCTTCAATACTGTTGCAGACTCGTCCTTTTAAGCATTTCTCTGCCTCTCGTGGATGCAGGTGTAGCAATAAATCAGGCAGAGGAAGAAGCGGTGTTTGCTCATTTACAGCAGCATTAGTTGTAGCCCTCCAGCTGTCTGGAAGAAATTCTAATAACATTCATTCGGCAAAACTTTTCCTGCAGGTCTTAGTTAGCTAATACACCAGGAGCACAAAGCCCTGCAGAAGGGCTGGGTCTCGCTGCATAGTTTGGATCCAGATCTGCCTGTCTCCAGGAATGCTGAATATACCAGACTACAGGCGTGTGTCCATTCTCCATCCTCCTGCAGCGTTGGTACACGAGAAACATTTCAATCTGCTTTTTCATAATGGTATCATTTGGTTTGGTAAGCCACTGAAAGTACTCATAGTGTTGATATTCATTAGAAAAAAACTGTAATTATGATGTAAAAATACCTTTTGATGCTTTCAGCTAATACGTGTATGTATTGAGAAGGAAGGAGACTGTTCTCCTTGTCCCAGGCTACTTAAAGAAAGTACTTTCCAATATACAACTGTTAAACTGACAATACTTTACTCCACTGGCCACATGCTGGGACCACTGAGCAGGAAACTGCCTCCTTTGGATTCCCAAGTACCCTAAGTTGATCTGATTTCAGTTAAAGCTGCATTTTGGTTTTGGTTAGTCTGAGGTTTTTTCATTTATATCGTTTGAATCTCACCTGTTAGTTGAACTGCTGTCTTGAGACTTAGTTGTGTTTTAACTGCTGGGGACATTTGAATTATCACATGCTGATATAAATTTCGAATGAAAATTAAAACCTAAATGTTTTCAGGGGATCTCAAACATGAAGTATAAAGGGATTTGGATTCAAGTTGATTTTCATACTTTCTAGCAAGAATATGTATTAGTAACAGCTATCATCTTTATACAATCTTCAGTCAAAGCTTCTTCTGGGAAAAAGGAAATTCAGAGATTTCTTCAGTCATTCGGTACATCCATGAAGTGTTTGTAGACACTACTGTATGTGTGCAGAATCTGGAGCTACTTATTTTGACGAATAAAGCTCAAAGTCTGTTAGAATGTACTAATGCAGCTGGCTTGAGTGACAACTGCCCTTGTATGACTGTGTATTCGCAGTTTCCCTGGCTGGAGGCGGGTACCAGAGGGCTGGCACATCCAAAATGACTTCAAATTTTTATGAGCAAATATTACAGAGCACATAATGGGTCTGATTTACAAAGGCTGAACAAAAAGCGATATGCAGCATCCAAATTCATAACGTAAATTTTATTAAGCATATACAGTCTTTCATCATTCTGTTGTGAGTAGCAGTGTTAAGGCCAAAAAAGCAATTATGGTGGAATCAATAGCCCTGTAAAATATTATTCTGACTGCTTAATAGCATTTATTGTGCGATAATAAGTCCCAGCCGTTACTGATATGAAATGAGATTTCTTCAAGTTGATTTCTGGAGAGACCAAATCCAAAATCTTCTGGACCTAACAAATGCAGTGACAAGTCTGTGTTCTGGGCTCAGGTTGGGAAGTCAAAAGATGAAAGGAAATGAGAAATTGTCCTGATTTCTCAAGAGAGGAAAGAGCTTTATGGTTTTGAGATGAGCCTAAAACACCTTCACCCACTGCAATACATTTTTCCAGTTCTAAATTTGACTAGTTTTTATATTCTGATGTTAGGAAATAGTGCCCACCATAGGTACTGGTTGGGAAACGTTTCTTAAGGAGATTTTATCAGATACTGGAGATGATGATGTGATGGCTGTGGTCAGAGACCGTGCAGTAACACTGGAGTGCTCCAGTCCACTTTGATTATTGTTCCTCTGCTCCATGAGCGAGTCTCCAGGGCTTTCTTTTGACATGTTGTAAAGTTGTCTCCGAAGCTTCCCATGCAGCTCTGTCTCAGGTGGTAACCCCGTCACTGTCCTGGGATGTGGGCCTTCTCCCACACATCCATTTCCTTATCTACAGACTCACAGAACTGGAGTAGCTCGTTTAATTTTTTCCTGAGCTATCATTCCCCGCCCCCCCCCAAGAGTAGCATTACTCATGTTTTGCAGGCATGTTCCAGTTCCAACCCTGATCCTTTCCTCCTGTGAAGCAATGGGGACAGCTAGTGGTCAGCTGGCTGCATGGCAAGGAGGATTCCAACTGGGATGGAATATGCCAGGCTTCTTAAAGTTAACTTTTACAAGGAATTTTCTTAACAGAGCACTCAAAGGTCTGAAATATGACAGGGCTGGGCTCTCTGGCACCAATAGGTTGCCCCTCATGTGATCTAACCCGGCATCCAGTCAGGATGTTGGTATTTTGCCTCCGCTCCACATTAATAGAAATGTGGGCACATCACTAGGACACGGTGAGGATGAGGAAGGAAGAGCAGACTGTAGTATTTTAATCTTGTATTCCTTAAGGAGTAGCTGCTCTAGCTGAGAATCTCCCTGCTCATTGCACGGAGGTTGAACTAGATGAGCTTCACAGGTCCCTTCCCACCCAAACTGTTCTATGATTCTGTGTATTTCCTTCCTTAGTTGATATATACGCCCTTAAAACAATGATACCAGTGTCCCGCTGATAGCACTGCTTGGAGCTCTGCTGTGGAAAGAGAGAACTGACATGTCTGAGTAGCTGCGAAGATGGAGAAGTGAAGTGGAATGAACACCGAGAGGTGATTCTCAGCACCACTGGTTTGTTCAGTTACCGTGGGCTAACCAGAAAAGGTGTGTCTGTAATAATCTGTAAAATAGAAGGAATGCTCGTGGCCTCGTGTGATATGATAGAATATAATAAATGTCATGAAAGAGATCCTGTTCGAAGAGTGCTAAATGTGAACCCTTTCTTTCATAGCTTGTGAAATTAATTAGCTAATGTATGTTGACGTATGGTTAGCCTTTAGGATGGCTCAAGTGAACAACTGCCTCCTAAGAACACTGAAAGTGCTGCTAGTTCTGAGAAGAATATCTCTTTTTCTAGCAGTTATTTTCAGGATGCTCTGTGCTTTGAATTTTTAACACCTTGCGAAGCGCTGCATTTCCTCAGGCTGTGTGAGTCATGCCACTTATGCAACACGATGGAAAGTGATGAAATTCTTGCAGTCTAACCTGATAATTCCCTACCAAACCCAGGAAGAACCCAAAGGGGTCTGCTCGGTAACCTTTCCAGAGCAAAGTACAAGCAGAGCCACAGTCCCTGCTCGCTGCCTCGATCTGCTTTCAGTCCCTGCCAAAACCCCCACGAACCGCGAGATGAATGCGTGGTGGGAACCGAGCAACCAACTAGATCTGGTAAAATTCAATCTGGCATTCCAGCGCTCTGGGCTTTGTGTACTTCTCTATCTGTGTTTAACGCTCCTCTGCTGGTGGAAACTCGCATGGCTGCAGCTCTTGGAAATTTAGAAGAAAATGGTGCTATTTTTTTAATATATGGCAAAACTAAATATGAATTTCATTGTCTGGTGAAATTCTTTTATCTCGGATAATGGTTTTGAGAGCTCTGTGAACACAGGTCTCCAGGAGCACGTTCTGTTCTTCGTGCCACAGGTACTCTCAGGCACTTTGCTGTGGATTACTTTCGTCTAATTCTTTGCTAGCATAAAGGATGTTATTTTCTTTTGGTGTTGCTGTGGGAACTAGCGTGCTCCCCTCTCCCTTTTCTAGGGAAATTATGCCTGGCTATGACAGTGGGTCTGAATACAGGTGGCTGAGTGATCTACAGCTACATTTCATATGGTTGTACAGTCATGAATTAAAAACAGTCGCAGAAATAGCCTCTCATTACAGTGATTTTTTTTCCACTAGGTGGCACTTTCAATACGCAGCATAGCCGAGCCTACATGGCTGATTAAGTACCCCTATTAACTGCTATTCACATTTGTACTTAGTAATTGACCAAGCTAAAAAAGGATCAACGTAGTGCTGCCTGCAGCAAGTTTCACAGCTCTCTTTAATACTAACATTGATTAAATCCCCACCCCCCAGCTCAGTGTAAAAGAGAATTTGCTCAGAAATTATCCCCTCTCTCCAAATCTCTGCATCCAGCCTCCTCCACTGCCCCACCAGTCCCCCCCCCTCAACCACTGAACTCATCTTTTCTCTTCCAGGAAGTTAAATGTACTAGTGTTGTTTAAAAAAACCCCAAGTTCTATTTTAAGTTGCCAGATAGAACCAAAGTGAAGTACTGTTCTATTTCCATAGTGCTAATAAACACGAGCGGGCATCAAACATCATTGCTTTGCTTCACACTTCTTCCAAGCCAATGCACTGAGCTCCATTCCCGTTGTTGTTCAAGGCTCTGCTCTGAGTAGCGCGGGAGGCTGGAGGATGCACAAATAAAACAGGCCAGTGAGCAAGGACATAAGTGACAGTGGAAGTAAAGGGCAAAGAAATCAATGACTTGGAGAAAAGGGGGAGTTGCAAAGGGAGAGATGCAGAGGGACCCGAGTCGTATTAGGTTTTATATTTAGAGAGTAGTTGTTTGAAGTTTCCTAATGTTTCATTTCTGGTTTTGGAGCACTTTACAAAAATGAATGTACCTGATGCCCTTTCCATAAGCGAGACAGGTGGCCAAAAAATCATGTAGTGTAAAATTTAGTTACACTAAAGCTTTGTTCTCCAGCTCTTCTGAAGCAGCAACTTCAAGAGAATAATTGAAGGAAACACAGAAATTGTTGCTTGGCTTCTTTTGAGGTGAGCAAGTTGTAATCTGTTGAGGATGGACTTCAGGGAAGATCTAAGAATGAGAAGAAAAGTGCTGTGATGTTCACTACTGGGGAGTGGATAGAGGTATTGAAAAGGCTTTAGACATCTGTGTCTGTAACAGTCGTCTTGACTGATAGGGGCCTGGTGGTCAGCACATGTCTGTTTACAGCCAATAAATACACTTCGTGCCGCTACTGGTCGTGCCTATTCCCCTAAATTTTGGAGTGTGCAGCTGTTTGGTGAGAGCAGAAATGATAAAGATACTGAACAGCAGCTGAGGAAACCTAGACAGTTTTCAGCTCAGATCACCAAGTTTAGTTGTGTTGTTGGCACGTGATTTAATTTAATTTACAACAGTGCAATGAATCTTGAACTCTTCAGGGGTACAATGATGGAATCCTGTTCTTCACCGTGAGTTGCAAATGAACGAGCTCAAGTCACTGGAAGAACTGAACTGAATTGCATCTCTTCCAATGGCTCTTGGTAAGGACTCAAGTATGTTCTCAGATGTGTAAGTGTTGAGTATTAAGCTTGCACATGGTCTTCTGAGGGGTTTATAGGGTTCAAAGTTATTCTGTAAGCTCAAAAAGAGCCTTTAAGCTATTTGTGTTGACTGTGGCCTTTTGAGGGAAGCTGCTGTAAGTAGTGGGCTTGCAATTAGCATCGTTACAAATTCATTATGAACCAGATGAGGTTATTTAAAAGAAATCAAATACTTTTGGTTCACTTGTACTGGTTAGCTGAGTGTATTTCTGCAAATCCCAGTATAAGCTCATGAGTTGGAAACACGCGAGTTTAGTGTTAAAAGCAAAACTTCCAATGTTAGCCTGAAAGAAGCTCTGAAGTGTCTGATGTGGGAGGTTTTGTAACTGTACAGCTGTTGCTCAGAGCACACAGCAACTGCAACATCGAAGCAAAGGATGGGTTCAAAATAGAAATGTGTGGGCGCTGAATCTGTTTATTTGGGAAGCCATCCTACCTGTCATTGCTGGCCTGACCTTTTTCATTGTAGCCTCAATGAGCTAGAGAATCTGCAGCTGGGAGGCTGTTGCTCAGATGCCTACCTCTGAACTCCAGGGGTGTTTTGCCAGCAAACAGAGTGGCAAATGTTTTCTGAAAGGGAAATTGCAGAGATGCTGGGCTCTGCTTGCTTCAAAAGGTGCTAAGTTGGAGTGGCTCTACTTTTTATTCAAGGACAAACAGCACGTGCAATTTACTACTGCAAGATACTATTCAGAACAAAGTGCTCAGAAGGATTTGGATAAAGACGTGCTAATTACATGAGTCATAGGAAATACAATGTTTAAAGAATCTCAGTCCTTGTCCTTCAAAGTACAAATTCACAGGGGTAGTTTTCCAGAATTGTCTAGTGGGTGGCTTACTGAAGTTTTCTCTATAAAGTATCAGAGTTTAGGTTCTGATTCTTTGAAAGACAGTATACTTGAATAAATGCATCGTTGCTTTTGTTTTGCATAACAATCCCTGTTTCCACTGTATCAGCTGTATAGTAATATTTAATATATTTTAGAGCTCCTTGTATTCATGAAGATCAAAGTATTTTGCAGCTATTTTCTATCTTTATCCTTCTAGCAGCCGGATGAGTATTTTTGCTCAAATTGAATCTGTTATACTGTCACTTCTGTGGCTGCTAAACTGAGCATGAGATAGTTTGGGGGTAGATGATTATCTGCAGAGATACTCCTATGAAATATTTATAAAATCACTTGGCATAATTACATGGAGTACGGGCATCTTGAGAATAGAGTCGTGGCTAACAACGCCCATTTGCATGTTTGCTGAGTTTAATATCCTGCGTACACTTTTCCCGAGTATCTCCTTATTTCCATAGCTCCCGCTAGTGGAACATAGGATCACCTCCCAACCGTTAACCAGGTTAACTTCAGAATACTACTTATAGGTATAAAATTAACGTTCACTTTCCATAGATTGAGAAATGAGGCAGAGAGAATTCATCTGGCAAGAAGTCAACAGTACAGGCAGAACTTTAAGAACGACTGGAATATCATAAAGCACAACCTGGTGTCTTACCTACTGTGCCATTCCTTCCTCTCCTTTCTACTTATTAAATTATCACTGAGTGTATGCCCTGATGTGTATGATGTGTTGAAGCAGTGCAACACTGATAATGAAGTCAGTGGCAACGTCAGAACTGGGAGGGTTAAAAAAAAAGAAAAAAAAAGGCAAGTCAGAGCTCTTCCGTCGTATCCCGACTTTGTTTTGCTAATAATGCTTTTGAAAAGACACACGCAGAGTCCTAGTAGATAGATTCTGGAAAAAATAACTAAAGAACATCCTTTTGATAATTTTTCCCTTGGATTGCACAAGTGGTGAGTCTCTGAAAGGTACAGGCAGTAAAATCAGTAGCAAATCTAAAGCGATATAAATCTTCCTTTGGGCCTGTTCAAGTCTTTCAACATTTAAATGCAGAGCTGTGGAGAGGAAGGCAACATTCCGTCCAGCTCGCTGGACTCAACTGGAAAGTTGATGAGATAGTCTCAGCTGGCATAATTTACATGCAGAAATGCTAAATGAAGGTGAAAATTATATCAGTTTTTTCCTGTATTTTAATCTCTGCAGCCGTTGACTGACACCTGAGTTTAGGTTTTGGAAGACACTGCCTGTGTATTAACGAGAGAGTGTAAAATGACTTTGTAGTAGGTTCAGGTGTCTGCCTGAAGTAATTCTTCCCTGCCTCAAAAGGCTTTAAAATGAAACATTACAACTCCAGCCAGGCAAGATCCTGTGCTCAGAAAGGCAGAGACACCTTTCAGGTTTGAAACCAGCACAACAGGGCTGCTGCCAAGGTGGCAGGAGATCAGAAGGTACCGTGTGACTAAGCAGTGCTTGATGTTGCCATGGCAGGCGTCTCTCAATAGCCGTCAGTCACACGGAGGAAATCTCACGGAGTGAACAGATAATTGCACTAGCACTGTTAGTTCTACACAGCCTTTAGGACTGAAGATGTGATTGGAAGTGTCTGGGTATCTTAGTTCCCTGCTTGTCCTTAACAGAGCCCTCCAATCAGGGATCCATAAAGGGCCGGAATGAATAATCCTACTGGGGGTTGGACAGGAGGGAAACAGCAGGGTTTAAAATCAAGGTGGTGTTTAAAGGTGATTATCACTACGCTAGCAAAGCTTTTCTAGAAACAAGCTTGGAGGCCCCAGTGAAGACTTCTGAGTATCCCACTGACTATTTTTCCACTCAGGTGCTTATTGTTCTTAGCTTCTGGTGACAATGACAGAGGCAGATGCGTGCAGGTAATTGCTGTGTGGTTGCTATGCAAATACATAGATTCTTTCCCACGTTTTTGTGGCGGAAGGCATCAGTAGTCTGCCTGGCAACAAGTAGGCGAGGTTAAAAAAACCTTATCCACATGGGTAATAATTCTGTTAACCAATTTAGAGAACTGCTCAAGTAGTGTTGTAAGTTCCAGTATCTCTGACCTCTCTATGAGTATCCAGTGGGCGGTATTTGTCTCTAAAGTGTTAAACGTGCTGTGTTGGATCCAAGAGCTTCCAAAGAGCTTTTGAATGAGCAGTGTGCTGTGGTTTGCCAGAGCGAGACTGTTGTCACCTAAAGCTCTGTATGTGTCCTGAATGCACATGGAGTGATGTGAAGGGCTAAGATACCGCGGAGGGGATTGGAGCATCTCTGTGATTTAGCACGAGGACCCTCTGCTTGCTCTGCTGCTGCTAAAGAGTAATGCAGTAGAATCCAGTGAGTTATTAGGGCTCGTACGTGCTCCTCTCAAAGTGGTTTACTCCAAGTTTACAATAGCAAAAGGGGTTGTTATACACAGTATGTAGGAGCTTCCATGAAAAAACCACAGCCATTTATATAATTATACTTATTTCTGTACTATTTATTCCTCAAGTACTTGCTCTGACTGTAACTTCCAAGTGTTTTTTCCTGCCATGCTTCCTTTTTGTGACTAGGACTATTGCTTTATTCCTCTTAAGGTACAGGAAGGAGTACTTGAGGGCCCAGGCTCAGTACGTTCGTTTTTTTCTCAAAGCCTTCCAACAGGATATCCCATTTTCAAAATAAATACGGCGATTTGTTTTTGGAAAACAGGAAGGGCAGGCCACAGAGGGGATGGCAATAAAGATTGTTGCTGAGATTTCCAAACTTGGATCTCAAATTTTAGCAGAAGGTGCCTGAAACGAAAACATGAACCTTCCCTTTTGAAGGTTTTTAAGGAAAAGAAATGCTAGCAGGAAATGTTAGGTGGAATTTTTTCTCAGTCTTTGGTCTAAAGATACATTTATCTGCAAATAATCCCACTTTAAATAGAGACTAGCTTGTCAACACGAGGAGAATTCTTTTGTAAACTAGCTTTAGGTATTAAGTCTGTTGATCAGTGCATGAATAAAAACTAAAAGATGGTATTACACAGCAAGAAGCCAGTGCATCTTATTCCCGTGTTTCTGCTGCGAGGGTGGTTTTTTGTTGTTTTCTTTGTTTTTCTCCTGCTACAGTCATGGTGCAAAAATTTAATGAGCCATCTGCTGAAACACAGTTTTGCTCTGTAAATCAGCAGGGGAAAATAGCAGTGTTTTCCTCAGAAGAGCTATTCCTTAAACACGTTCAAAGTGATATCTTCTCATTTTAGTGACAAACCTTTTCTTTATTTAATTCCTTTTAGATTCCTAGAGCCTGAGCAGCAGCTCTTGAACGCTCTGTGTTCTTTACAAATGAAACTGTTAAGCAGCCCTGTTAGACAGACAAATGTGTTCAGCCGCGGCTGGGAAGAAGCCCTGTCAAGATCTGGTATCTGTCCGGCTCCTGTGTGGACCAGCCTGTTGCTCTGCAGATTTCCCAAGGCAAGTTGTTGGCAGTGGTGCTGCTGAAGGTTGATTTTTGTTTAATGACATTTTAATAAACTCACTTTTCATAATATGGCAACAATTTTAACAGTTAATGGAAAATATCAGCCTTGTTTGGTTATATGTAATGGTAGGACTTTTTCTACGACAGAATACGAGGCGTGGAGTTACAGGGACATATTTCCACAGTCTTTAATGAGATTTTAGAATTTCCTCCACTGTCAAGTGTTACCAGCCTCATCAAATCCGATGCAAAGGATGACATTTGATAACAGCTAGTTGCTTTTTCATTAGCGTGATGTATCGTGCTTATGCTATCTTTGCTGAGTTGGAAGCACGATTCTCTCATAGTCTGCGTTCAAATACATCTCAGTACAGCTATATGGATCTTAATACATCATCGGTTGTTTACATTTAGGTGTTTTCTTGCCCCACAGTAACGATGGTCTTCAGCAGCACCCTTGTTTCTTAGGAATTTGTGATGAGGAGGTTTTGAAGTAGGTTCTAAGAAAAGCTTGCTTGCTGGACAGAATACCACACGAGTCCAGTAAGGTGAGGACTTCCTTGCTCCAGAAATTCTTGGGAAGGAAACAGTAAAGAACCTTTCTCGAGAAAGACTAATGAACTACAGCTTCTACTTCTGGATCAGTGTAATGAATATAGCTAATTATATTACTGTTGTGGTTTAATCCCAGCCAGCAACTAAGCACTAATTACTAATATTTCTATTGCAAACAAGAGCTGAGTTGCATCTTTCTCCTGCTTGTAACTGTGAACTGATTTATGAACACATGAACTATAGAGAAGGTACCTGGGTTTCAAGGCATGTCAAAGTGATATTCCAAATCCACTAAATACATCTGATTTTTCCTAATGAACAAGTGCCAACAAGAAAATGCTCTGGCTGGTGATCCATGCTGCTTTTTCAGCAGATGCTCCTGTTGCTATGAGACAACAGGGAATCTCAGCAAGCTGCAGTGGCGTGGTTGGATCCGAACCCAACAGAGAAGGTTTGTGCTTGCCAGAGA
>WEIS01061022.1:3325-33562 GCA_013389965.1 Todus mexicanus | reverse complement strand
TATCTGTAGCCCCAAATCACCTGCACAGTGCAACAGGCTGGGTGGAAAAGAACTCTTTCAAGAGGCTGCTTTCTTATTTCATCAAACATAAATGCTGCTTAGGGTATATGAGAGAGAAAATGAAACCCTGACAGACTGCCTTTTTATTTTTTATTGTCTTTTTCTACTCTGTCCTTTTTCCCCCCCTTTTCTTTCAGGGATGATGTAAATATTAGCAAATTTCAAAAGGCATGTTATTTTGAACTGATCTTCATTTGACAATAATTAGCAACATCTTAAGCAATCTCTAATGCTCTTTTGGAAAAAACCAACCCTTCCATTCTGGGTGATTAGAGGAGCTCAACAGTAGGACGAAGAGAGAACAGAATTGCTTTCCTTGCACATTTGCTCTATCACAGGGGAGATGGGAGCTATTTTTGCACCCTTCTGGTAATACTGTAAAGAAACCAACAGAAGCAGAACGGCTTTTCCAGGTCCTATATTGCAACAGAACATATAGCAAATACCAGCTTCTAGCTCAGAGCTTAGGAATCCTTACAAGGTTTGCCAAGACAGCTATAGTCAACACTCAGCTACCAGTAGCCTACATAAGAGAGGGTGGGGTTTTTTTTGTATAATCTAAACCAGTGCTCAAAATAGTTCTGCTGTACTGGCAAAAAAATCATTTGCTATTATATTTCAAGTCATGCTGTTGTGGGTTTGTTGTTGTTTTTTTTTTTTTTTCCCCAGGGTCACTCTCCTGCCAATTAGGTAGCTCAGAAAAATTAGAAGTGTAAATCTAAGCCTCAGCCATTCTTGGTGCAGCTTTGCTGAGATCAGGTCCTGTTATGTCGCCCCATGCCATGAGACGGAGGATGCTAATTTCACGTTACTGCTTTGCAGTAGCAAAATGGGCAGGAGGAAATGTGTATGGGGAGATCTGGTACCTGCCCAGCTCAGGGGAAGGCTTGTTAACTGCTTTGAGTCACGACATCTTCCAATCCCATAGGGAGGGCTGAAGTTCAGAGCAGCGCTGGGGAAAGCTCAATTTGAGGGATCAGCCAGCAAAGCCCAAGAAGCGGGCTTGAGGGTTGATGTTACCTGGAACAAATACTTGCCAAAGCAAGTTCTTTAGCTTATATTCTTCACACCGTGGGAATAGTCCTTTAAAAAACATAACCAGACTCTTCTAAGCTCAGGAGGATTTCAACTTGCTTTTCTCAGCTGAGTCACCTCCACATCCACCCCCTCGTTTTGCTGTAACTAGAGGGCAGATGGTTGTTGCTGGAATTAGCCAGGCACGATACCACCTGCTGCAAGGTTCTGTTCGTTCAGTATCTCTGCAGCCATCTTTCCACAAGTGAGGGGGAGGAAGGGCTGGAGACTAACTACGTAGTATCTCTGAGAAATGGGGTTCCCCTCCCTGGGCTTAGCAGGAACCGTGCTTCACCCCCTGGAGAAGGCACCAGAAAACAAGCAGCAATGCCAGAACAGAGGGCTGCCTGTAACCTCGTAGTGGAACGTGAAAGCACAGGAAGGTTGGACCAGATGATCCTTGAGGTCCCTTTCAGCCTGATATTTTATGATTCTATAATCAATTCAGTGGAAAATAGAAGTTCTCCAGAGCACCAGGCATTGCTGTGACATCAAATCCCTTTGCAGTGTCACCTCTGTTACTACCCAGGCAGGATGGACCCTCAGGGGCAGTTCTATGGCACTCATTGCTCCTGTTATGTCGAGACATGGTCTTCCATTCTTGGCATTAAGCACCAGCAGCAGCCAGCAGGCATCCTGCAACATCTGGAAGGTTTATGCTTGGATAACACTGTGTCATTTTAATCCTCATCCTACCAGATCCTCCTCTGCCAGGAAATAAGGATACCTGAAGTTGTCCTGATGGCTAAATGAATGCAGCAGTTTCTCCTGGTAAATTTGGAGCTGTATCACTCTGTTCTGTTCGTGTTTACCGACAGCGTCTCCATAACTGAGTGGACTGGGAGTGTGTTCATTTCTAAAGGAGACCTCGTCGCTGTGGCGTGATCATTTGACTTGCAGGAGTATTTTCTGGATGCTTGTTTGTTGAGCAAATATATTAATCTAGCCTGTTTTTTATGTACTGGATAGTTGTTTGTCATGCTTTAGAGCAAGCAAGCTTCCAACCCCTGGACTGAGCTCAGAAAAATAACAGTTAATCTGTATTATTATCATCACCATCTTGTGTTCCAATGACTTGTTAGTTTAGGACACAGAAAAGAATGAAGCTGATTTTTCTACCATCTGAATCTCCGCAGCAATTTCTCAGTAGTAAAACATCTTATTCCGTATTAATGGTGTGCAGAAATGCTTAGTAACACCCTTCTGCTGACAGACAGCAGGAGACACAGCTTCTATTATATATTACAGCTGTTAATATTTTATCCAGTGCTCTTGCATAACTGGAACTTTTACATTTGTGGTCTGTGGCTTTGGAGTTGCAAATTCTATGGCTGAAGTTTGCTGTAGGTTGCCAAGAGGTGTTGGTAGCTTTTGTTGTATGGAGCAGAGGTTCTGCTAAAGGTTTATTACGCAATTATGGAGGTAATTTGCTACAGAAATTCCAGAGATGTTTCTCAATTGTACCTTTGTGTTCTTCTCCCTCAGTCTTTCCACAGAGGAACCAGCTTCTCCCGGAGTGCTTAGCCATTATAGAGCGAATTTAACAAATTTGCAGTTGCAGCTCAAACAGTTGGCAGTTTCCAGTAGGATTCCCAGTAATTTGGAGGGGGTTTTATACTATTTGTCTGATAAAGTGGAATTCAAAGCTGAGACAAGTTTGGGAATCCCTGACTTTAGTGTTTTCTGCCTTACCATTAATTGATCTTTTACCTTTGATGGAGCTATCATAAGCATTTCTTTTCTTGTATCTCAGAGTGCTGCTCACTGCACAGGCAGATGGGAGCTTTCATTCCTTTTGCCAATGAGCTTACGGTCTAATAGATAAAAGTGGGAGGCAAAAAAAAAAAAGGGAGAGAACATTATTTACTAAGTATCACTTACCAGGATAGAGCTAGAACAGAAGCATCACCTAAGAGCTGAGTGGGAAGGATATCAGCATCTTGAGAGTACCCAGAGACTGTGCCAGCCCAGGGCAGAACTCAGGCCTTCAAAGCTTTCAAATTAAATCCTCTTATATCTCAAATAAAAAGTCAAAGGGAAAACAATCATTTGTTGAAGGATACTCAGCTTTTTCAACAGAGAATCAAACACAACCAGCCTGCCTTGGGAATAAATGAACTGCTGAGTTTCTGACCTCTTGTGGTCAGTTATGACACTGTGGTATTTTTTTTTCTGTGAGTGGAGCTTGTTTTCTTAAATTTGAAGTCCTGGCCTGAATTCAAGAGTACAAAACACGGGCTATTATTTACCTATATTCAATCTCAAGAGGGAAAGTTATTCCTGAATGGTTAGTGAGTGCTATGAGCTCTTTTATGTGGTTTCCTTCCTCTTTTGCTGCTTGTGCCATAAACGTTGTAAAATACCAGTAGCACTCCTAGAAATACTTACACCTAACCTTCCTTATGGACTAAAAATGTTGCTTGTTTTTTTTTTTTCTCCATCAGGACAGTAGATAATAGCCCCACTAATTTCTCTGAGTTCGTATGTGATGAGCTGGATGTTCATCTACCGGAGCAATATTATGTTTTATAGTTGCAGTCATCATCTTTTTTAGCAGAATAGATGTGGTCCTGAAGAATTTTCAGTTTCTAGAAAAACAAAATCCGGTCTCAAAACCAGGGAATCTTCTGCTTTGCACAATCTTCTACACAGTCTGGTGTGTTCTTTGTGCGGTCTGAACTGGGGGAATGTAAGTAAGCTCTGATCCCAAAGGGGTCTTTTGAATTGCTGAATCTGAAAATGGCCTTTAGGCTGATGCTTGCCTGCATCAGGCTGCCTGGGAGTTCAGGTGAAGAGAAATCAAACTAGAAAGTAATGCACCTAAAAGTTCATTTCAACTACTAAATAAGTTTATTTGAACATTTTTCTTTGTGTCCAACCTACACCTCCCCTGGTGCAACTCTTATCCTGTCGCTCTTCCCTTGGGAGCAGCGCCCGACCCCCCTGGCTCCAACCTCCTATCAGGGAGTTGTGCAGAGCCAGAAGGTCTCCCCTGAGCCTCCTTTGCTCCAGGCTCAACACCCCCAGGTCCCTCAGCCGCTCCTCATCAGATTTGTGCTCTAGACCCTTCACCAAGTCCACTACTTATTTTGATGATCTTCTTTTTCTCTAGAGCAAAATGGTTTCTTACATACTGAAACACCTTCCCACTTTGCATCTGTTATTCTTAACACCAGGGCTGTTGATATAAAAAACAATGCAAAAAATAATTATAAGATTAAAAAAAGCCCTGAATTTTCAGACTTGAAATCATTCAAAATTCATGTTTTAAAATCTTCAGATAAGTATTTGGTTATATTGATATAAAGTTATAAAGAACAGCCATGAAAAACAAATTTTCCAGCAAAAATTCTGAGTCTTCGGGACAAAAAAAAGGAACATTGCAAAGGAGATGCTTCATGTTTATTACCTTTTGGCACCATTACGTAGCAGAGATCCGATCTCCTTTGCCAAAATCATCTGCTCATATATCTTCTCTGAGAAATCCTGCAGGGCTCTGCAGAGAGAACAGCAAGAGATGGTGTAGTACAGCTGTGTGGTATCTACCGAGCTGAAATCATGGAGACAGAGGGACAGAGGATCAGGAAACAAGACCTGCAGGGTTTTTTTTCCATTTCAGCTCCACCATTTCCCCCTTTGCTCATAGGATTTGTTTCCTTTGTGGAACAACCTCAATATTCAGCTGTTTGCCAAGGTGGACAATGAGATCCATCTTGTATTAAAATCTGTAATGAGGCTCCAGAACAGACACTCAGTAGGAGCAGGAGAGGCAAAGGCTGTTCCTAGTCTTAAATTAAAGCTTGATTAACTTGTTAATAGGATTATATACAGGGGACTGCACTCGGTGAACCTGCGATGTCCTTTTCAATCCTGTGTCCCCAAATCATGGAGCATGTGTCACCATTAATTGCCAAGTGCTTACAGAGGGCACAAAAATGCTTGTAAAAATAAACTTGCAATGGCACACAGATTACATAATGGCAATGCCCATGTCAGGGGCTGTAAACACCCGTGTCACTCATGACTCTGCTGCTTCAAAGTCAGATGTCATAGCAGTGTAGCAGCACTTGGAGAGGCTCTCGGGGAGAGGAAAAGGGAATTGCCAAGAGCATTGTGCCTGAAGGATTCACATTTTGTATCTTTACACAGTCTGACAAGGCCCAGACTCCCTTTTTGGGGGGTTTCCCCAGCAATTTGCCTTTTTTCTCCCTTGTGTGGCACCGAAAGTGAGGACCCAACTTCTGCTGCCACTTGCCACATTCACAAGGTGTTCCATGACAAGTAGGAAGATGTTTTGAAAGGAGCAAATGGGGAAATTCTGTCTCTGCAGCTCCTTCGTGCCGCTGGAGCTGACCTAATGTGGCAGCAAAGCTGCTGAAAGGCTCCCGAGAGGAATGCTGTGGCTTGAGGAACATCACAGTGGGTGTATGTTGGATTGGTATGTTCAGACTGCAGGAGACATGCCGATGGCACGTCGTACGCAGAAGAACACGTGGGAAATTTTCATTCCTGATTTATTCCTCAGTACTACATCAGTGCACAGGATTTCTGCAATTGGGAACACAGAAAAGCCTCTCTTGGTGCATCTGTGACTTACGGCAGATGTCATCTTCCACACATACCTCCAGGATACAGATGTATAAGCCGCAAACTCAACGCTCATCTGCCCCAATAGGCTGCTTGATGGAAAAGCTTGGATCAGACAGGGCTCTGTAGTTCATTTTGATACATGTAGAAAGAAATGAAGGCATTTAGGAGACAAAGGTGAAGTCCTCCAACAAGGGCTGGGCCTTACTGAGTGCGCGCACTTTGCAGCACTACGGCAGTGCCAGAGGCTCTCCAGCGCTAGCACGAGGTATTGCCTTGTACTTTCAAAGCAACATGCAAATGCTAAACCTGTTAAAACCCCACTTGACTCACAACTCCTCCTCCACTTGACATTTAAATTGAAGCTGAAGATTAGGAGAAGCAAATCAGAATACCTGTATTTAAAAGCAGGTGCCACTCTACTGGTGCCACTTACAGATGGCTGAGTAACCATCAGCTGAGGAGAGGAGTCTGGCTGTCAAAATCTGTTTTCAGCAGAGGTACCTTCATTAGCCACTTACTTACAGTCAGATTCATAGGATCTATGTGACATTACTATGCGTTATGAATGTTAATTGGTTTCTGTGACAGGAGGAAGGCTTTATGTTTGTGAGGAATTCCAACAGCTCTGGGGAAGAAACTTCTTTACTACTCCCTTGGTAAAAGAACCCAACCAACCAAAAAAAACCCAACCTCAAACAACCCACAAGAACACACACACAAAACCAACCTCTGGCAACACGAAAGTACATCAGAGTACATTTTGATTAAGTTTTCACTATTTTAGCTGTATATTATGGAACAGGAGAAAAGAAGTTACAGATTTTCAAAATGACCCTCTTTTGCTTTATTGGGCTTCTGGCTTGCTTCACTTTGTCAATGCATATTTGTGGAGGGAGACAGCAAATTAAAATCATTTGTGACAGTGAGATTAGACGCATTCTGTCCTCTGAAGCACACGGACAGCCTGAGACAAGCATGGAGGAAGTCTCCTTGACTTGCTCGTGTTTTGCTTTGAACCTCCATCAATAAGCAGTGCAATAATTAAAGTACAGTGAAGACTTCTGATATTTTTACTTGTTTTTTGGTCTATTGTTTATCCTGCATAAGTGCCTGTCTGCTGCCAGTTAGTGTAGACTCCTGTTGTGTTCTCCTCTGATCATCCAATCCATCTTCCCAGCATAATTTTGTTCCACGTTATCTTCCTTTCATGCTTTTCTTTGCAGAACTTGCAGGTTATATTCCTTTTAAAGACTTCTACTTCCATGGAGCTCACCAGCTCTGAGCCGTCTTGGCCAACAAGCCTTTGTGCTTCTTCCCAGCTGTAGCTAAACTGCTACAGAGATGAGGCAGCATTCTGGAGCCGAGACATTGTCTTCCTCTCAGGGAAGCTCTTTTTCATGTTCCTTCTTTTATAGTTTTTCTTGACCTTTCAGAAGATAGAGCTGCTCTTTGTACTCAGTGCAGAAGACAGCCACCTGTGCACTTCCGTTCTGAGCTTGGCTTTAGTCCATGACGACCCCCCATGACTGATAGTGCCAAAGTCGGTGCACTCGAGTCCTTTGTAAAGCCATCTATTCCCGTTCTGCTTTTCCAAGTCTGAATGTCGTAATTCCAGCTACTAAATTACTGGGGCATTGCAGATTTCAGAACTCATTCGCAGCCTGAACCATGCTCAAGCATCCAATTCTGAAGAGGTCCCGCTAAAGACAACCCCAAATCACAACTAACGTCTGTGACAAAAAGGAAGGTGCTTCATTTCAGCACATTCAATGCATTTTTGAAAGAAAATCCAAATTTTCACCTCTGTTTTTAGCTGCAAAGCATCAGTGCTGCAAAGCATCAGCGCTGCAAAACTCATGCTGCGTGTAACGCCAGGTACATCTTCATTACAAGACTAAACCAGACATCTTAGATCTGGAGGAGTTTTTCTTACGGTGACTGACAGGTAGCATTTCTCAGTCAAGTCTGTACCTGCCTGCTTTGCAGAGCTGAAGGCATCTGACAGCTGATATCTGACATAATCATTGTATGAGAAATGGCAGATCTGTTGTGGGAAGTGCAGGGCAAAAGATATCACTGGATGTATCTGCGCAACACAGCAAAGCCTCTGAGCGACTTCGTTTTCCAGGGTTTACTCCGTCCCAGTAAAATAAGTTGCTTAAGCTTATTTTGAACTAGGCCTAGTCAAATGCTGACCCTGCCTGCAAGAAATGTGTTTCTCCGCCAGCTACTTGAGCATTTTGAAGCTAATTTTGGCCACTAATTTATGCATCTCTTTGCATGATGATATAATATCTCATATATATATACACACACATAACGTCTTTTGAAGAACCGTTTGCTAAGGCTGACAATAGTAACTGCCAGCTATGGTGTAGGTGGAGTTGTTTGGAGTGTTTGCTATCTTTTCTAGGGAAAATAATTGATATGCTTCTCCAGACTAAGAGCTTCATTAATGGCCTTCATTTAGGAATTACAGAGCAAGAACAGGGATACACCAGAGAACAGAGTTCCCAAAGCACGGAATCCTAATCCCAGCAAACAGCCTTTGCAGAGCGGGGTTTGCAGAGGTCTAGAGCAGTGCTTACTCCTCTCAGCAGAGGAGTGCAAAACAACACTAGGCAGTACACTGCATCAGTTTAGAGGTGGGAGGGCTGAATATTTGCATGACTTCTCTTTTTATCTGCTTCCTGAGGGTATCTGAGTAAATTCCGTTAAATTCTGACCTTTCTTCCTCTCTTCCATCCTCAATTCTTACATTAGCAACCTTGCCACGGTCCAGTTTGTGTCCATTGAACTAACACTCTCCCTTGTCTGCTCCTACTTTACTTTTAATTACTATAGAATGCCAAGATGTTTTGTTTGGGTTTTTTTTCACATTAAAACACCCCATGTTTCCATGAGTGCAATTTACAGCCCGGTACCTGGCTATTGCTTGTTTACTGCTACATTCACTCAGTAACAATTTTTCTTTGGCTTTGACAGAATGTACAACCCTGGGTAGCTTTATAAGTTGGCCTGTGTTTCAGCAGGCACTGCCCGTGTTTCATCGCCTCCGTTTTATCAGCTCTCTCCTGGTTGAGGCTAATCAGGCAATACAAAAGCCAGCAGGCTGCTTGGATGGAGAGAGATGCCAGGAAAACTCAAATCAAAGACTCAGAAGCAAGTGGTCACCCGTAGCTGGCACTGCAGCAAAGCACAGACCATACAAGCCAGGGTAGGAGAGAAGGCTGTTGGTAATGAGGATCACTTGCTTTACGTTTTTCTATGTCTAAGTAAGAGGTTAAAGGACTTAAAATCAGCCCTTCCTGCGACAGAGGTCCTGCAGCTGTGTTCCTGTGAAGACCTGGCTTCAAAACGACTAAACCTGCCTTATTTTACACAGCCTAGGCCACCAGCCATGATTTTGACTTGATCACTGCTGAGCTGAGACACCCTCACTCCAGTGAAACAAGTTGCTGGCCAAACAGTGCCGAGGACAGTTAGGATTCCTGGTTGAGGGAGGAAGAAATAAGGGGCTGCAGGATTTTTTTTAACCCCGTTTCACACTTCATCTCAAAATTCTCTGTCATTCCTCTATAGCTGAGCAAGGAATGAAGCTGAACCAAGAGAACTATTTACAAATACAAAATGAAGGGCGTGGAGGCGAAGCTTATCTGACTCTCCAACATACCATGGAGGTAAAACGCATCCACATGTGTGACCAAGTGACGTTAACTGGAACTAAATATAGTGCTTCAGGAGCTGGCCCACTGTGCTAGTGATGCTGAACGAACAAAGGAATAGGTTGTACTATCTCCAGGGTTATCTAAACTGCTGTGTGTAATTCTGGCCTCCCTCGGTTGCTGGAGGTTGCTGTTAGCGAAAGGCAGCGGCGCAGTGGAGGGTGGAGCAGTTCCCTTCTTGGCAGGTCAGCCAGAGAAGCCTGCTCTGGTGCACGTCATCTCCCACCTCCCTGGCTCCACACAGGTGAGCCAGCTGGATGCCACGCCACAGGAAATTCCTGCGCCCTTTGCTAGAGACAACCTTTAAATCACTTTTTTAGAAGTTCGTAAAACCACCTACCTTTTAACTAATTTATTTATATATTTTTAATGTTAAAACCATTAGAGAGCTGTTGACACTCTTGCCAAGTATTACAACGTGGTACTCTGCTGGGACTGTCAGAAAGTGAAAGACTATGAAAATAACAATGACTTTAAATAGTCTCCTGTAAAATCAGTTTAGTTGTTACATCATCCATTGCAGTCAAACACTGGGTTTAGGTATTAGAGTTGTTGTGTTAATAAATGGGATTGTAATGAATTAGTAGATGTCTTAAGTTTAAACCGATGCACGTTGTTCCATGGATAAATATTTAAAAACACATTTTCCCTTGCTTCAGGGAGAGTCATCCCTTTTAGGAGACTAGAGTTGGAGCAGTAGGAAGGGAAGCATAATTGTCACAGAGTTTCTTTATGTCCCAATGCAGAATATATATCCAAAAGGCATTTGTGAATCAAGTTAAGGTTCAAGCAGCTCTGTGATGTTTCTTTGGTCAGTATTATTTGTGAGGCCTCTTGTTTTCATGGAACATTCCTCCATCCTGTGTTTCAAAAGAAACCGTATTCTGTAGTAAGCAGATTTAAATCTCTGTTTTGGTAGAAATTACCCCTGTGTCCTCTGCTTTAGTATCTGCTAGATCCTTTCTGGGTGTCTGCACTCGAAGATTGCTTTTGTCCTTCTATCTCTCTTTATAAGACTCAAATCCAAAACTGATAGGTCGCAGTTCAGAGCCTTGATAAACAATCACCCACCCATATCAGCTTAGCAACATGAGGCACAAACAAAGCGCCCTAAAGATGTTTCCATAGCCCAGCGTGACTCAGTGCATTGCTAAAGTCTCTAAGACGTCAGAGCCTCAAGCTAACCCACGGAAAACAAACTGTATTTTAGACGGAGGATCATTTCAGAAGCTGATAGAGTCTGGGAACACACTAGAATTGGTTTCGTTTGCCTCTGGGAAGGCTTGAGTACCAGTAGCTAGGGAACAATTCAGTGACAGCAACAGCTTGCTTCTCCGAGATGTAGCTCTGCGTTTGCGGTGCTTGCAGGGATAAGGAAGGAGCCTCTGAATAAATGTTTCATGAACACATAAATAGCTAATGTAAGAGGAATTTAAATGTGTTATCCAGAACCAATTCACTCTCACTGAGCCTGAAATAGTGAGCAAAAAGGCAACAAGGACACTCTGTAGTTAAAAATACTGCAAGCGATGATGTGGCTCTTTGCGCAGAAGATGCTGCACGTGACTGTCCTGGTGGGGAACAAACATCCACACATTAACTTCTGCCATGAGCTGCCATTGGCAAATCAAAGTTAAGGTACCTTTTACAATTACAATATTAACATCAGACTTCTGATTTATCCTTTCCTATTCACATTCATTAACAATACAGCTAAGAGATGGTGCTAATCAAGGCAATTTAAGTATTCCAGGATCACAGGTAGAAATTGATAGCCCAGTTTTAAGTTTTTCTCCCTGTTATAAGACTATTCTTTGTGGACATAACTAAGAAGAGAACAGTAGCTGTACCTGGTGTATAATAACTGCTTTTGTACCTTGCTGAATCTGAAGTAAAAATGATCCAAAGAAAGAAGTGGTGGGATGTGAAATCTGCCAGATCACTTAAAACGTCCATCTTTTTAGCTGGGAAAGTCATTCAGCTCATTAAGGGGAGTAGTAGTAAAAAACCCTCTGGATAAAGCAATGTCTCTCAGGAGCACATTTATCTTGAAACAGTGAAGCTGTAGAATTGGGTGAATTCTATCACCAGCAAAGACCTTGCTGAACTCAGTGCTTGGAAACAGTCAGGAATTCCACAGGTAACCTGTTTTGATTTCACCAGGGGATAAAGTAGCTGCCTAGTCAGTCCCCTTCATTCAGAAGTTGTCCTGATTAACAGGCAGCACAATGGGAGCTGCTGGAACTGCTGCTAAACTGATTGCATTCTAGTGGCACTACTTTGTCAATGGCAGCGTTCGCATTTAAACGAGGAAGTCAGACCCGTTGAAGTGCAGCGGTGGTTCCAAAGTCCAGAGACAGCATTAATCACTGAGCAGAGAAACAGCAATGCCCACGCAATTCGACAGCCACGTCTGGAATCATCACCTGTAAGAGATACGCCGACTTCTTACTGAAACTGTAATCCAGAGATCCTCAAAATACAGTTCCATTCCTGTACAAGAGACTTTGCCTTCCTACTCAAGCAACAGGATTTTAAGCTACCTTTCTTAACTGCGTGAATTGTTAAATGACAGGAGGCCAATTTCATCCCTGCTTTATTGGAAGAATGTTATTCTAATACCAGCTACAAATAGTAGAGAAAAAAACAAACCAACAAAAAATCCCCTTCAAAATATTGTTGAAATTACTCAGTACTGAAAGCTACAGTGGATGATCTTATTTTTTCATTTTTGGTTAGCCAGTGAATATATTTTAAATTCTCAAATTCAATTTTTCATGGACTACCAAGGTACCAAACAACGCTCCGTGGGCTGCTTTGTATGCGTTTGTAAATGCATTTCTGCTCTTTGCCAAAATTGGTCAGCATCAGCGTTTCCAGACTCTACACAGCACAGGTCACAAAAATTCTTGTCTTGACCATTTGGAGTGAGATGATACCAAGTCCTGGGAAGGCACAGCATGAAGCAGCGACAAACGTGACATCCCAGTTAGGGTGGCAACATGACTAGAAGGCAAAATTTTCCCAGTAGTCAATTTAAAAGGAAAAAAAGGGGATCCAGATTACTTTAAAAAAATAAATTAGCAAGTAGTGATAGGTGGCCAAGTAATCAAAGAGTGACCATTTAAACTGTGTCTGCCAGAGCATTGCCAAATTCAGCATCTGGCTCGCAAGGTCTGCAGAAGCGCTGGTGTCTTTTGGTCTGTTTATTCACGTGCCTTAACCATGTGGAGATCACTTGCCTTGAAACTCTCCGAAGAGCGTCAGCATCAAAGCGCTACAGCGCTGGTGCCACACACGCTATACTGCCTCTGCGCATCCTTAAACCCTTTGACTTCTCCCTTAGGGACCGATGATGTGTGATATAATTGCATACTCGGAGATGAAAGGCCACGCAGTGATTTATTTAACAGTTGAGATAGTACAATGAGCCCAACTGGATTTGGCTCAGATGTAGCTCCACATCACACTCATCTAGAAGTTACCCTAAGGTGATCATGGCAGCCTTTCCAAGTAGATTAGGGATAAGCTTGACAAGCATTCTCGAGTTTGTGCTCAAGAAAGCTAAACGACAAAGCCAGGAATCCTTCCACCTAGACAGATTGAAGTCTTTTTGAACTCCAGTGGGGAAGGGGGTGAAGGGAAGAGGGCTGAGATGGCACCCGCCCGTTTCCCATGACTTAAGATACTTGCCCATAACACCAAGTCCATGTTCTCCGACAGTTTAAAGACTCATTTACTAATGGCTTGTGGTTCTTCCTATAAATGAAGAACATCAAATCTGGGATCTGCTATGGCCATAGAAGCCGTACACTCAACACTGACCCAGCACCTGCTGTCCGGATGCTGCAGGTGTACGCCACATAAGGCTCGGATGGAAGTTACAGCGTTCAGTTCTACGCCAAAGTGAAAATGCAGGCTAAAACTGACAGCATTCGAATGTAAACCCAGAGGAAATCAGATAGTATCAGCTTTAATGTATTCAATAGAGCTTCATGTAATTAACTGTTCCAAGAAAGGAATGGAAAAACCTGATTGTTTGCAGAAGTAATTTAACACATCTTAGACTGCACTGGCTTGTCCCAGAGATTAAAAGAAATCTCTGCAACTCCAGTAAAGAGTCGCTCCAGCGGATAGCTTTAACATTCTGCAGTAGGAATGGCTGAGGCTACAATACATATTGTCCTCTCCAGAGGGAGGAAGTTAATTCCCAGTCTCGGAGGCCCATTACAGCTCAAAATTCCAGATGGTCTGTATTTATCTCAGGCAACTTCGGTTTCTCTGCTTTGCTCAAAGTCTATTTTAAGTCATTCCGTCTTTGAGGAGAAATTTCCCCTGGAGCTTTGCAGAGATTAGACCCAATGAACACTCCACTTGAACAACTCTACCTGTTGCAGGAGTGAATTCCTTAGAATTTTAGGGCACAAAATACAAAGAGCTGTGTACCATACATACCATCAGTGGAGGTTACACAGTGGTGATGCAGCTCCAACAGCTCTCTCCAACTTATCATTGCTTTTTGAAGCTGCAGATTTCTTTTATTTTCATCTAATGCTTCAAAATTAACCAATAAAAATGATTTCCTCAATTACTAGGTATTGAGGTAGGTCCCAGATCACAGTATCCTGGTTTACATAAAATAGAATCACCGTTTTGAGACTTAGGCATTTCATGATGCTTTATGATGAGAAACAGGCTCCCAAACATAAAGATCTTCTGAATTAAAAGAAAATTGTTTCCTCCAAGTTCAAACTTTTCCTTCCTCTCCCCACCCCCCGGGAAGTCCTAAAGGTTAGCAGAAGTTCAGGGATGAGGCTGCCTTTTCAAATTTTGTGTCCGTAGTAGCATAAGCACCTGCAATCTTGAAGTCACAGATAGAAAGGAATTATTAAAGCTGCTGACCTGAGTTTGAATGAGGGCTAAGGAGCAGAAAGGGCAGGGCTTGAGCTTGGCCCGGTTCATGTCAGGCTTAATTCTACCTTCCTTTTTTAAAACAAATATTTTAAACTTTATTTTTACTTTTTTTTTTTTCCCATTTAGAAATAGGTTTCTTGTACAGCACAATAGCAAAAAGGGAAGTCGAATGGATAACCTGTTAAGCTTCTTGTCTTTCTTTGATTTCTCAAGCTTTTTTCTTTGCTTATTTAAAACGTTTCTGTCTATCAAGAAGAGCTATCATCTGTCAGCTCTTTCTTTTGAACAGCCAGACACTGATCTCGAGTCTGGATCACACTGACTCATGAAGAGAGATAAAATTATCACCTTTGAATCACTTGACTGAGCAGTGACCTACTGGGATAGGAATACAGCTTTGAAAGGGTGCTCAAGTGCCGGTTGTTAAGAAGACTCCACGGGGGTGACGCAAACAGCCGAAGCAAAATTAAATATCCAAATCTAGCCCCACCATGGGGCAGTTGTTCCAGCGGGTACGAGTCAGGACTGGGTGGTCAGGCTGAGCAAAGCACCTGGAAGCCTATTTTGCAAAAGGTTTCTGTCCTTTTAATATTGTTTTGTTTTGTTGGGTAGTTTGTTTTTGCCCATGCGATGCTCCCATAAACTGCAGCAATTTGCAGGACTCTGCCTGCATCTCAAAATAGCCGAGTATCTGAAGATCTCCTCCTGTTGTTGCCAAGTGAGAGCTGTGCCAGGGCTGCAGGAATATTTTCACTTCACTCATTTCACCATTAGATGTCTCTGACCGATCATCCTTCCTCCAGCCAGTCCTGCCTTGGCAGTGCAGGCAGCCCTGCGTCATACCTGCTTCAGTGTCACCATGGCAGCTCCCAGAACTTCTGCCAGCTCAGGTGGGGCTTTGGAGAGGTGACCAAGACAAAGAACTGATGATTTCATTCTCTACTGTGCAGGTGGGAGGCAAAGGGGGAGTTAAAGACTTGTTTGCCGGTCCCAAATGTCGCCAGAATATTATCCTAGGTGTTATGCATTTGGCCTTCTGGTTAATAAATGCTTCTTTGCTTCATGCTAACAGGTGTTTATCTGCTGAACGCCCTGAATATAAGAAGTGCTAAGTGTGATTGTGTTTAAAATAGTACCCCGCCACATCTTGAGGATGAGATTGAGTATGCCTGCCTGAAGTTTACTGCATAGAATCATAGAATGGTTTTGGTTGGAAGAGACCTTTTGGATCATCGAGTCTAGTCATTAACCCAGCACTGCCAGGGCACCACTGCCTCATGTCCCTCAGCACCACATCTCCACAGCTAGGAAACCCCTCCAGGGATCAGGGGGACTCCACCCCTGCCCTGGGCAGCCTGGGCCAGGCCTGGGCAACCCTTGACAGTGGGGAAGGAATTGTTCCTCAGCTCCAACCTGAACCTCCCCTGGGACAACTTGAGGCCAGTTCCTCTTGTCCTGTCCCTTGTTCCTTGGCAGCAGAGCCCGACACCCCCTGGCTCCAAGCTCCTGAATTTCAGGGAGTTGTGGAGAGCCAGAAGGTCTCCCCTGAGCCTCCTTTGCTCCAGGCTCAACACCCCCAGGTTCCTCAGCTGCTCTTCCCCAGCTTCACTGCCCATCAACATACAGCGGTTGCCCTGAGTGCAGGAACAAGCAGAACTTTCTTATTAGGAAGAAGCCACAAAAAAATATTCTGGGCAGGATTACGTCTTCCATTTTGCAGATATTTGCTTTGCTATCTGGAGACAGGAGCTAACAGCGTCTTCTTCCATGCCTCGTGCCTCTGAGGGAGCCCTGGCTGTGTTGCTGGGGGGTGAGGCCTCTAGTTATTGGTGCTGTTGCTAGTTGAAGGCTGCTGGATGCCAGCCTGGATGACTGTACATGCAAAGGACTTTTGAGAAAATGAGATATTCCCTTGAAACATGGAATCACATGAACATCACTTCTCGCTGTTGAGACTGTGGCTTGTCAAGATGACTTAAGCCCTAACGGAGCCCTGTCAGGTAGATGCTGTTACTGCACTGGCAGGTTTTGGCAAACAACTTCACATCCCTGCATCACATTCATCGGCTTCTCCCTGAAACAAATCTGCTTTAACCGTTTGTTTCTGTGGATGTTGGGAATCTGTCTGCGTTTGTTTCTATAACCATCTATCAGCCACGGAGAGGTAAACACGGGACTCACAAGCCATTAACTTGTGCGTTGTTTTCTGGAGGGCTAAACAGAGTGAGCCACAACTTAAACTTGGACAATTTTTTATTCTCTAAGCAAACACAGAGAACAAATTCAAATTCAGCTTTTTAAATGATAGAAAATGAGGGGAAAATATCTGTTCAAAGGCTTAACAGAAATGCAGTTTGCAGAGAATGTTGCCCTCCTGGTGATGTTGCTGTTTGCCTTTGGAATCAGGGCTTTTTTTATATAACCTACTACATTTGTTTTGCTCTTTGGTTTCTCAAATACTGTTCTCACTGTGTATGTGAGACCAAGTATATGGCTACATCCACAGTAATATAGAATAAAGGATAGGAAGATTTGCTGTGCAGAAGATAAGAGATTTTCTATTATTTGTCTGTTAAAATAAGATAATAAAATAGTCCTGAAGAAGGCAAATTCATTTTATTCCATATGTCTTTCTGCCATTCACCTTGAGGAAAATGAATTAGAAAGCTCTTGTGATTGTAAAAATAGCAGGGAAGCAGGATTACTGTGGCAGAATTTAAACTTATACCACTGTAATCCAAACCTATTATTTTCCTTTTTCATCTAATATTTGTAATTAACAGTCCATGTAGCCTGTGAATATTTGGAGTTGTTTATCAGTAAAGTCATCACCAGGATGCCCACCTCATGGGATTAGCTCCTAATGAGATTATTAGAGTGGTGTTTATTTTGCGGGCTCTGAATAGCTGACATAAACTTAGACATGGTTATTTTGCTGTCAAGATTGTGACTGAAGCTCATTTTCTTTTGCAAAACTTTAAATCCGATACAGCAGAGCTCCCAGAAAGTAACAGGACTATCTGTGCTGTAGAAATCCTCATCATGCACTGGGGGAAAATGGCCTTGACCAAGTTGCCAGCCAACTACATGCTTTAGACTAATCAGGTAAATGAAATACAACAAAAAAATCAAGCAGAGAAGTGGGGTTTCTCTGTTTTTGATGCATTTTCATGGAGCCTTGTTCTAAATACGCTGATTTTGCCTAGTGGAATAACTCACTGCACCAGTGAGGTGAAGTCTTCTACGGCTGACCAGGGTTACACAGGAATTGTGCACAGTGATGATGATGATGAAGTGGAGCGCAGGAGTATTTGAAACAGTCGCACAATGACACGATTCAGGAGTTTAAATGAGGAAGCGATGAAAGATTCTGCTTCCTTGTAAATTCACAAGGGAAATCCTGCAGAAGCCACGTGTAATTATGCGAGTAGCGATTAAGGTGCCAGTGCTCTTTGAGACATTTGACTCGTCTGTGGAATTTTTAAAAATGCGGTTGATCAGAACACTATTTAGGCTTAATGTGAAAGATTGGATATGCTCGGCACTCTGTTATGTGACCCCGGGACATTGCAGGCTGTGTGGAACATAATTGCCATGCTGTGTGAGACCTCTGCATCTCACTTCTGTTAGTGCCTCTGACACATCGGAACTAGATACCTCAGAAAATAACACAAGGAATCTTTTGAACCACATACTCATAATTGACCAGAGAGGTTGTTTTATCAAATCAACCACCAGCTCTCTGTGATTATGTTCTGCAGACTGAATATTTAGTTATCTTTTATCTTCATCCTTACTGATGCAATAATTCTTGATTCCTAAGAAAGTTTGGCCCTCACTATTGCTGTGAGACACTGAGTTCTGCAAGGCTTCTGCATGAAGCTATTACCTTTTCTCAGAGCTAAATTTACTTTGTGCTGCTCCACTGAATTGTAGAAGAGCAAGTAAATATTGATACTAGTTCTTTTACATACATCCTACCCTCATCGTATTCTCATACACCTCCTTCAACCACACAGCGTTCTTTAATAAAATGTGCTGGTAAAGACCCATCCTCCAGAATTTCTTGTGCTAATTTTTGGAGCTGAGGTATCGTATCATCCCTATGCCCTGGCTGAGCTTTAACCAGGATTGATTTGGTCCAGCAGGTATTCATTTGTTTTGCAGAGCATCTCCTTATTTAGATGTCTTTGGAGGAGCTCTCACTGACAATGCAGGATCAGCAGAGACTTTTGCCTAACCAAAAATTCCCTTGATTATTTTATTATGTTACTTTATTTAAAAACTCTTTGAACTTGAACTTTTTCCTCAGTAGAGCTGAGTCATTGGAGAATCAAATTCACACCAACAAAAAAGCCTTAGATGACTTTCATTGTGTTTTTTCCAGGATCTTTTCTGCTTACCTAGGCCTTGGGTATGCAAAGAGCAAAATTGAAGGAAGTCCTCAATATAGTGCGATTGCCCAGTAATTTATTCAAGCTGGGATTACAGCTCTTTCCAGGTCCGGGTTAATGTTCATACTGCTGTAACACCACATCCTCCAGTGTGGTTTAAATCGATGTAAAACGAGCACCTTGTTTTCTAAGGCATGCTGCTTCTGCCACTTGTGGATTGGGTTTGTAGCATCTTATGTTATTGTTTCCTTTAAGAATGAATTTGGGAATAATGATGCCTTTTAATGTGGAGTTTCCTAGTAACCTTTTTTTTCTTCTTTAAATAAGAAACATTTCGTTTAATTGTTGTGAGACTAATAGGCAAGAAAAGGAGATACAAGAAGAGATTACGTGTTCATGTTTATAAAATCTTTAGACAAGCTGGAGTTCTCTAATTAAGCACAGGAAGAATCTATGGCTGCTGCATAAATTAGCAGAGGAAAACCAAACCCCGTAGTTGATTAGAATGCCTGAAACCAGGTAATATATTGGTGGCCTTGCAAAAAGGATTCCCCTTGAACAAATGGGCAGCAGAACCTAACGTGAAGGTCTGACTCCTTTTGCTTGTGGAACACACCATCGAGCAGAGTCACCCTGGGGTTTGCAGGGATGTCAGAGGAAATCAGCTCTACTCTTTTTGCAAACTTAAGACAGTCTGTTCGGTCAGTAAATGTTCTGTTTAGGGGCTTTTTAAGTCAGTTTGTGAAATAGAAAAAAAACAACAGCAGCACACCAGAGAATCACTCTTTGCTGAAAGCAGCATCAGAATTTTTGGAGGTTGAATTATGATGCTGTGTGTTAACAGACCACTATCAGGAAACCACTCACATTCCTGTGCTGAAGGACATTTATTGATCCCGTCCTCAAAATGCAGTGTGTGAGACATTAGAGACATGGCAATTTCCTTGACGGTTCTTGTCCCCTGGGAAAAAAATTAAAACTTGAAACTCATCGACAAGATTTGTAGTGCGGTTCCTGAGCATGAAGACCTTGCAGTGATATCATGCACAACTGTGGCAGTTACTGCCTTGAGTGCTGCTGGAAAGCCACCAAAATTAACACTCAGTTTCCCAGAAGAGCCAACAAAATGGCTGCTATAGTTCAGTATCTCAAGGTACTGCTTCTTTGTTGGCCTTCGGATGCAGAAAACAATTTTTACTAGGCAAGTCCCTCAGAAGAAAGCCCCAGAATCTAGGAGAGATGTGCAAATACAGGTAGGCTGGGTTGCTTACCTGTCCTTTCAGAGCAAATCTGAGCTGTACACTTGAGAAATATCCCTGATTTGGAACCAAGCCCCAGAAATGCCACAGAGTAGATGATATTAAAATGCCTTTGTGAAGCTGAGTCTTTCATCATGTAGATGAGGTTTTCTCATCACAGCGTAGCTCTTCCATGTCTATGCTTGATTTCAACAGAAGAGAAGAATGAAGTGAATCACAGAGACAAACTGTCATTAGAGGTGGGATACATATCATCAAGGATGCGTGTCAATGTACCTCATGCTCTCCTTCCGGGATCACAAAGGTGGCCTTCGGTTTTAAGTGCTGTTAGTGAAGTGACTTTGAGGCAGCACACTCAAGAAATCATGCATCTCTCTGTGTGGAAAATGGAGTGCAGGATGCTGGGCTTGAGAAGATGCGCTTTCAGAGTTACAGCTCAGTGGGACTGGGGAGGTATCTGGATTATTACATCCTTCACAGGCACTTCCCAGAGACTGGGCAGAATGGAACACTCACAGTTTCTCCCGAGAAAGTTATTTCTTCACAATCAGTAGGTATAGATGAGGAACTCTCAGTTCTCATTTCACAAGGCATGTTTTTGAAATCACTTGTTACATGAGAACACAGGGCGCCAGCTCATACCCAGCTGCTGCTATATTTAGCAGCCAGCATTTTGCAGTACCAGAGGTTCCAGAAAAAGGTGCAAAAAGTTGCAGGAGGATGAAAATGCACTAAGCAAGTTTCGGGCGAGTTTCTCCCTTGTATTCTGACTCTGAATCCCAAGGGATTTCGCTTTCTCCTCTAATATTGTATTTCTTTGACCTCTTCTAAATGCGGATGTTCTAATTATTCACACAAATGTTCAGTTCTCTTTTGGCTCTTACTGAATTCCTGCAGGTCACCAGCTCTGGCTCATAATTTCACTGCTGAGTCACTGCTGAATATGCACAAATGTTGGTAGTTAGGACAGTCTGACCCTTAGCTCCCAGCACAGCAGTGTTCCACTCACTCTTGTAAGAGATTACTTCAAAGAAACCCTTTCTTTTGGATATCTCATGCAGCATTGTTATTAATTGAAACAATAAATACACTTACTCTTCCAAAAGGGTTCGGTGAGGCAGTGAGTTTGCTCTCAGAGTGATGGAAATGCAATCCCCAGCACAGGCTTGCTCAAGAGGAGCAGCAACACTCAATGCACCTGTGTGTCTCCTTCTCCGCTGCCCCTTTGCTTCTGCCCAGGGAGCTCCCGCAAAGCTGCAGGTGTAGCTAATGCAGAGTAATTACCTTCCACGGGAGCTGTGAAAAGGAGGGGCTGGCTTAAAAGTGCTCTGCAGACATGTTCAGACTGTTCTGGAAGAGGGTTCTGCTTGGGTGAGTAGCAAAAGTATGAATCTGTTTTAACATTAATGATGTTATTTGTGATGGGACAGCAAGACATAACACT
This sequence comes from Todus mexicanus, assembly GCA_013389965.1. Lineage (NCBI taxonomy): Eukaryota > Metazoa > Chordata > Aves > Coraciiformes > Todidae > Todus > Todus mexicanus. Next base: position 12,102 of record WEIS01061022.1, on the reverse strand, counting down.
GTCTGTATCATGTAGGGCTTTAGATAGAGGGTGGAAACCTTGCTGAGTGGCCAGTTATGCTCTTTCATGTTTCACAGCTTTCCCTAGAAGCTTCTTGCTTAGTTTCAAACCATTGAAACCACTGATTGAGTGATGCTCTTGGTTATTTAGACACACAAAAGTTTTTTGGACAGGTTTGGATGCTGTGCCCTGGTCAAAGGACTGTCTGACCTCAGCCTGTTGTAATTTTTCTTTCATTTGTTTATGACAACCAAATCCCCAAGGCAAAGCCCTCGTTTGTGTAATTTTGCTGAGTAGTTCCAGGCGACATGTAAGCAAGCTGATAGACCAGAAGTAGCTGTATTTATTTTAGTGGATTGCTATAAGGTGCCAGTCAAATGGATTCCCTTGCTGGGCAGCAATTGCAAGTGTTTCTAACCTGTGATCTTGCAGGTATTAGAAGTATGTGGAATGAAGGTGACGGTGAATCAGGTGTTGCCTTTCAAGAGTAGTTTCAATGAAGTCTTTGAAAACAATGTATTTTCCCAGTGCTTTTCAGACTGAAGCACTCTGCTCTGCAAAGTTCCTTACAGAGAACTGGATAATCTGCCCTGCTCTGCAGCGCAGCCTCTTCAGGAACGCAATGTGGCTTGAATTACTACGTGACAGTTGTTTGAGGACAGTGAGGAAAGAAAATGATTTTAACTAGAAACGCAGGAGAAGGGAAGGCAAAATAATCCCTTATGATTTAATCCTGCAAGAGGCAAAGGGAAGGTCTTGGAAGTCACTGGAGGCCTACTTGCTTATTTGTAGATCTACAAGGCCGGGAGGGACCATTNAGTAGGAAATGGAAAGTTCTTGTTTCTCTTTTTGCATCCTGATGGCCTTTTTCCACCTCATAAATCAGGGAAACTTTCAGCAGGCGCTTCTGTATTGACTTTTGGCACAATGTCAGCGTGCTCCCACAGTTGGCTGTATCGCTTTCTGGTTTCCTTGGCGGTCGTGCTGGATGCACAGATGTCAATTAGTGGGGCTTCTTGGAGGGAGACTGAAAGGAACCTGAGCGTTGACTGGGTTGTATCCTGGAGGATGTTGCAGCTTCTTAATGCAGAATCAATGATGCGCTGCTTCTCAGCTGTTTCTGCCAATTCTTTCACATCTGCGATCAGGGAACTGCTGAGCCTGTGGTGTCTACCAAGACCCTCGTTCTCTACAGTCCTGTGGTTTGAGGATGAGGTTGTACTTTCCAGACTGCAGTGTCAATAATTCTGTGATTCTGTCCCCCACGCTGTTCTGCAATCAACAATATTTAACACCCTCTAAATACATCTCCCTGAAAGCTCTGGATCAGCTCCTTCTTTGTGGTCTGTATTGCTCGTGTTTGCTCAGTTTAAGATCTGAACATACATTCAAGCTCTTGATATGTCAGAGGCTACTGAAAGCTCCTTAAATTAATGTCCTAAACTTTCACAGAGCAGTGAAATATTTCTGAATCCTTTTTGAGTGGTCTGTATTTCTGAATCATGTTTCTCGTGTTGGTAGAACAGGGATAAGTTGCAACACGGGTCAAACATCCAGCAGCCTGTTTTAATAGTGTCAAAACATGGGCTAATTTGTTTTAAGGGAGGAACTTCCAGGATGATGGCGTGTCCTGGATCAATAACATTGTATACAGAGTGAATTTAGGCCAGTCTGAATCAGCTTCTTCCAACTGTAAATCTGGAGAGTAATTGCCAACATCTGCAGGAGCTGTGGGAAGACGACTAACACCAGATCACAGGGCTCATTAATGCCTTCAAATCTTTGCATCAACACTCAAATGAGTTTCATAGAAAGGGTTTCAACATTTCTCATTGATGACATCTCTGCTGGTATAATTTCTCAGCTGTTTCAAATGAAGTGACCCAAGGTATTGTGTGGCAGATTTTTGAGTCTGTCTTGTCAGAAAGCAGCTAGTTCAACTGAAGTGTATATGAAGGGACTGTCTTTGTCTTTAAATGTGCAGGGAAGTGGTCGAGATGAAACCTTACAAATATTTTTAATGAAAAAGTCAGTTATTCAATTCTCTTTTCAGTTCTCTTTATGGTTTTTCAATACTAAAGAGTTCAACGTCTTTCTCTTAAAACCCTCCCCTCATATTTATTTGCCCTCTGCAAGTCTTTAAAGGGCTTTTTCTCTTATATCAACTAACACAACTGAAACCAAACTATCCTATCCATGGTGTCTAGTCTAAAAAAAATACTAGTCTTAGTGATTTAATAAATCCATAACCAAAAACTTCTTCCAATAAAGAACTACAGTAATTTTCCTGTCTGGTGCGGATGAGTGCCTTGTCTTTACAAGCAGTGTCTCCTTGGAATCGATCAAAATAATTTTCATAGTTTCTACCCATTTTCCCAGCTCTTCATGTAAGACACACAAAGCGGTGATGATAGATTGAAATGATTTTGCTAGAGTGTACACATTTTTATCTGTGTGGCAAACAAAAATATTGAAATATGAAGTGTCATTATTACATTTTCAATCTTTGTGAGCAAATTATGTTCACCAGTAGATGTAAATATTGAAGCTGTGTTAAAATTTCATTGACTGTCTTTGCAATGCCTTTCATCCCTCATTCAAAGCGAGTCCTAACAAGCATTCTTTGCAGGCATATGTAAAAAACTTCATTTAGCTGTCTGGGAAATGTTTTTCCTTCAATTTCATACTAGAAATATTTCATATGATACTTCATGTCCCTTTACTCCAAGGACGTTGAGATGCTGGAGCGCTTCCAAAGAAGGACAATGAAGCCAGTGAAGGGTCTAGAGCACAAATCTGGTGAGGAGCGGCTGAAGGACCTGGGACTGTTGAACCTGGAGCAAAGGAGGCTCAGGGGAGACCTTCTGGCTCTCCACAACTCCCTGAAAAGAGATTGGAGCCAGGTGGGGTAGGTCTCTGCTCCTAAGGAACAAGGGATAGGACATAGGACAAGAGGAACCAGCCTCAAGTTGCCCCAGGGGAGGTTGAGGTTGGAGCTGAGGAACAATTCCTTCCCCACTGTCAAGGGTTGCCCAGGCTGCCCAGGGCAGGGGTGGAGTCCCCCTGATCCCTGGAGGGGTTTCCAAGCCGTGGAGATGTGGTGCTGAGGGACACGGGGCAGTGGTGCTCTGGCAGCGCTGGGGGAACAGGTGGACTTGGTGATCTTGAAGGGCTCTTCCAACCAGAACAATTCTAGGATTCTGTCATTTTTTGTGACTTAGTATTGTACTTTTAAATTTGAGTTCTTCCTTTTGTGGGAATTTTGCTTTATCTGGAGTATATCTTATGGTCCTTTCCTTCTAAGTATATAATCATACCGGAAAAAAACAATTTTTCCTTTATGGCTTTGCTGTCCTATGCCAGACATTCTAGGTTAGAGCTTTTACTTTCTGTATGTAGGAATTTGTTTTGGCAACCTGATTCCAGTTGTCTTCTTGCAATATCATTTTCCTAATTAGGAAGTCTTGTGTGACTTCATTATGACATCTCGATGATGGTGAGAAGAATGAACTAGCTGCAAAAATGCCCAAGACTTTGCTAGAAGCCTGCTAATAGCTTGTTACAGCCTCAGAAAAAAATCAGAGGCAGAGGGCATGTGGATGGGCTCTGCTCTGGCCCTTTGTCCTGCGTGTCGTGCTTTGGAACAGTAGCACTGCTCAAGTGTGAGTTCACCTTCTGTCTCATCAACTTGGGGCTCTTTGAGACTAAGAGGTTTTTTGGTGGTTTGTTGCTTCTGTGATAGCCCTCAGGCGTTTGAACTTCTTGGCACATCAGAAGTGACAGGATTTTGAAAGCTTGGTTTGTACCTGTTCCAAAGGCCACCTGTGCTGTGGATGGACTGTCCTTGGTCTAGGTCTTCTCTAAACTCCTCAGCTTTGCTGTGCCTGGCTTTGTTGTTTTTTCAAGATTGTGTATTAAACATAGTTTCCTTGCTTGAACTGTCAGCACAGATCAGGAGAGAATCTTTTAGCTATTAGTAATGACCAAAAATATGCTTGATGCTGCCAGAGCAACAGTTAAGACCTCACCCAACCCAAGTGGAGTAAACAAGGAATGGTGAGATGATATCTAAAGTGTGGGAATATAAACACCAGTAAACACACTCCCACAAAATGCAGCCTCTACAGTGTTGCTTCCCAGATTTCAGACTCCTGTTGAAGAGCCTTCAAAAACAAATGGGGGGTCTTGAATCTCTCTTAGCATTTACATTTTCCTTTGCTGGAGATATTTCACATATTTTGACATGACTTGTACTGCACTTAGAAAATGATTTGCAGCCTTTGTCTGCCTTTAAAGCGAATCAGATATGCTCCCTGCATAGTCATTTGGTTTGAATTTCCTAAACCCCCAAATACGTGGGAGGGAACTAGAGTAAGGAGATGGTCTGATGGTCTGCTTCGTTTGGATGTCTTTAGTCTTCCTCTGGTTGTGATCTTTGCCGTATACTTCAGAGAAAGCAGTAACCTCCCCAGAACCTGTAACAACGCTGGCGAGGAGATCCAGGAACAAATTTACACCCTGCCCTCTGTTTTCTGTTTTATGGTGGTTTCAAAGACAAAAACAACTGCAGAGATAGTTCTGTATTAAGCTTCTTGGAGGTAGATCTCTGCTCTGTGGGTGCTGAGCAGATACTTGCCATCAAGTCCTTGGTCTCCCATTATTTGAATTTGTACAATACAGAGATGGAGTTGAAGCTGCTTTGGTATTAAGGGTTCTGCTACATAACAGGGATGTTATTTACTGTGGGGATAATAGAATCCTGAGCTTTATAAGTCTCACTTAAACCTTTCTTCCTTGTTTTGTCTTTGTAGTGGCATGCTGTGGGGGTGGAGTGCAGTTCCTAGGAGAACGGTATTATACAGAATGAAACATAACTTAGTTTTTCATTATCAAGACAAGGGTATTTGTTTTATATGTTAAAATCATCATTACCCTGTAAAGAACTGTGTAATCTTCCCCGTTCATCTCTTGTGGCACTCAGGCTCAGCTGGCACATGCCTGAGAACGCTGTCAAGTGTTGATATATCATTAAAAGAAAAAAAGAACAACAAAATCCTATGGGAACTTGGTACAGTCTGTGACAAACTGCAAGTTATAATGATGCACCAGCAGGTACCTCTCAGTAGGAATTTCTAGTTGAGGGTGATTTAGTTGAGGATGTCCCAGCTCACTGGAGGGGAGTTGGACTACGTGACCTTCACAGGTCCCTTCCCACACAAACCATTCTATGATTTCATCTACTGAGCTGGGTGTGAGAGGGCTTGGACTGAGATTGAAACAGGATCTAGAGAAAATGACAAGACCTTTCAGGAGCTAGTGGGTTTTTTCCTTCTGTTCTGATGTATGAACAGACTAAACATTCTTATCTTATTCATGTGGGTTTGATATTGAATACCCTGTTCTGGTTTTGCACAGTGGTCTCTTAAACCTCTGTGCTGTCCGGTCACAGACCTGCACAAGTCTGCTACAGAATTTTCCATAGAAATACCCACAAACTAAAAATCTTCAGTCACCACTTGCATGAATCTGTTTTTTGATTTGGGGTTTTTTCTTGTTGTTGATTTGGTTTTTTGTAGTTTAGTTACTGGTCTCTTGCTTTCCCACAGTCCATGGGGGACACTGCTCTGCTTCTGTTGGTGTACTCTCTTCTGAATTGCTCTTTAAGTACTATTTTATCTCCTTGGCAAGGACTGAGCAAATTCTGCTGTCAGCTCAAGTTGAAGGCATTGCTACTGGAAAAAGAGGACCAGAAAGGGGAGGGAGTACTCAGCTGGGGAAAGAGTTGGGAGATGTTTCTGGCTTTCACTTGAGATGACATCCGTTCTCCTGGAGCGCTGCTGCTCAGCACTTTGCATAGAAACAGAGAAGGAGGGAATTTTCTGAAGGGCGAATTGTGGTCTGTATCTGAGAGAATCAAGTGGTCTGACTGCTCACTAATCCAGATATCAGTGCAGCTCGGTCTGTGTGGTGTCAGGGGGACTTAACTAAATCCTTGATGCAAGAAGAATTTATTAGTGTCGTGGTACTGAGATTCTTCTGCCGTTGCAGAGATTTTCAAGCTACCTTGAGTACTTGCTTTCCTTTTTCAGGTCTTTGCCTATTATATCAGACTGGAACAAGGCAACATGAACAGGGTTTCCGTTCTCTGCTCCACTTTTCTTTTTATTTATGGATTATCAATGAGTAGTTGGTATTCAAGCATCTTTAAGATACTACTCTTTACTAAATGGGGTTAAAACAGAAAAAGAGATGGGCGTTAGTCTTGCTTAAAAAACCCCAAACCAATGACTTCCTGATGCCTAAATACTAACTGAAGTCCTAGGAAATAGGTTAATGTTAACTGGAGCACTCCAGTCATGGTACCAAAGGGAAGGAATAGATGAAGACAGCTTCTCTGCAATCTGTTGGCATGTCCCATTTATTACAAACTCCTGAAGGCATCTGGGATCTCACAGATTCAGAGATTAGCATCAAAGCAGAACAGTGTTGCATCAGTACAGACAAAAATACCCTTCCGCAGTGGAGGGATGCTGAGTCAATAGGTGTCAGTGCAGTGGCCTGATCCATTTATGAGTCATCGTGACAATAGGAGGAATTATTGATGTCACCTCCAGTGTAACTTGGAGTTCAGAGAACATCCGTCAGATGGCCAAGGAGGCACTTGTGATGTTCAGGTTTAGATCTGACTGGTTTAGTGCTTGGGGAGACAATGTTTTGGCTTCGGTCCACCCTCCTATCCCTCTTTCATGAGGTTGTAAAGTCATGTTACATCTCTGTCTTGACATCGGATCATGAGGGTGGCTTGTTGCTTGTTTCAGAAGCTTTGAGGAAAGAGAGGAAAATAATTCTGTACATCCCAGATGCTTCAGTAGACATGATTAAGGAAGCCCATTACCTTGATCCACCACCTTCATGATTCTCACCCCCTTCCACCTGCTCTCCTTGCCTTACCCCTGCTTGTCTTTGTAGTTGTGCTCTGTGTGAAGATGGTTTATGACATTCTAGCTTGGGGCGTAAACAGTGGAAGGCAGGATTTGAAAAATATACATGAATAAAAGGTCAGAACTCTCCCAGGAAAGAATAAAGTTCTTGGATTGATTCGTTGGCTTTTTTTTTTTTAAATGCATAGTTATGAAAAGCAAATTAACCTTTGCGGTTTTGAGGAATTCACTGTGACAATGGTCCAGCTTAAAAATAGATAACTGCTACTCCAAGTAGAGTGACCAGAGATGCCCAGGTTTATTCTGCTGATCCTGAAGATCATGGAGTGTGTAGTCCTTGCTTTAAAAAGACATGCTAAGATTGCTCATCCATGGTGGCCTGGAGGGAAGCTACTGACAGAAGCCAAGTTACTCTGCCCCTGTGATGGGTGCAGATGTGGAGCAAATATTCCCTGACTCTGCAGTGAGGAAAGGAGCAGGTTTTGCTTTGTGCATCAGCGTGGATGAGGAAAGATGAAGCGAAGCACCAGAGCTGTGATGTCCTTCATTCTGTGTCCTCAGTCCCTGGAGAAGGAAGTCGTTTGAACAGACTAGTTTATCCGCTCTAAGTTTTAATGAATCCTAACTCATCAGACTATAATAACAACAATTGTGACTGGTTATAACTGACTTCAGTACTGTAAAAATAATGGTTGTATTTATGGCCTATGTAGGGCTTCATCTACTCTCTGTGCAGAGCAAGTTCATTACCTCAGAGTCAGTGGGGAGTGCTCTGTGTGCCACGTGTGATGGGCGATTGTCGGTGATAAAACCTACCCTGGGGTCCTGGCAAAGTCGTGGGCTGCTTCGTAGCGTTGGAGACATGGTTATTATCTCCTGCCTAGGGGCCCCACTGTGTACAAAGCCTATAAAATTCACAGTATTTTCTACTCTTTCAAAGCCTTCGCACTTTATAAACCCTCAGAAGTTAAGTCTTCTTATGGGAGGGAGGAAAAAGGACCTGACTGGAAACCAGCTGGATTCTTTTCTCAGCTTTCTAATCACAAAATCTGTTTATTTTACTCCTACATCTTTCTCTTGCAAGTCCCTATTTTCTTCTTGGATTTTTATCACCTCAAGCCACCAAGTCAGTACTTTAGATTGAGATTTTTCTGGTCTTGCATACCGATGTGCTGCTGTACAACCAAAAATCTTCTCTGCCAGAAGTCAGGGACAGAGAAGTTAAGTACCTTGGCCAAGACCTATGAGAAAAGCTTACATTTTTTGCTTGCTAGTGTTGTAATTTCTGTTTCCCAAATCCTTTTCCAAGGCTCTCCACAGCAGAGTACCTTCCACGAGTGGAACTTGAGCTGTATGCGATTAATAATTCACGGTTTGTGCTAAAAGCAAATCGGAGTTAATTTTGTATATTTTTCCTTCCATCATTTAATTCATCAGTTTCCCTGTAAGGGAGACTCTCTATTGCCGAGCATGCGATGACTCATGTGTTATATAAGTAACTAAAACATTTTATAGTTTACCGAGAAGAATGTTCTTGCTCATTATGTGGATGAAAGGAGATTGCTACATTTCAAATGACATGTATAATTTAGACACTTACTTCTAGGACTGTGTTTGGAACAGAGAATGAAGAGAAACTAAAATGTTTGAAGTGACTTGAGTGCTTCATCGTTTTTAATGTGCCTAGCAAAATACATAGCCTGATAACTTTTAAGACTGTGCTAATGGAGGAATGGCTCTGAAACTATAACACACTTTTTTTCCCCCACTAATAACTATTTATTTTAAGACATAAGTAGAACTAGTATTTGATAGTCTGTAAAAAAAAAATAAAAA
>WEIS01061014.1:12145-47465 GCA_013389965.1 Todus mexicanus | reverse complement strand
AAGGGTCTATATCCCAAGGAAAGCTAAGCAATGATAGTGCACAGGTGGTGGGGTGAAGAGCCCTTAAGTATCTGCAGTGATAAAAATCAGAGCCCAGACAAGAGGGAGTCTGTTTTAGAGAGAATTATTTATTAGAAGTTAGGAGGTTGTTACGTACAGATTCTGTCCTGCAAAAGTGTCCTGGTCACGGATACATCAGGGAGACATTTAAACCCGTTAGAGCTGGCTCTGGTCTCCACGCAGAGATACTCAAGACACAGCAGAGCTCTGCCAGACCTGGCTCTCGTGCTGGTGCTCAGCTGGGGAGAGGCCTGGCATACCACAGCATCCCTGAGCTCATTACACCGTCTTTATCGCACTGGTAAGCCTGGCCTGTGGGCTGGAAACCAGCGGTGGGGACTCCAGACGGTGCTGCAGAAGGGGCACCGTTCTTTCCTGGGATAACTTGGAGATCTTTTCCCCAAGTAGGGAATTGTCTTCCATCGTGCCAGCGATGAACATGGCTGAGCAAGTGGCTACGGAGATACAACCATGCTATGAGGTAGCATGAAGTAAATTATAAGAAAAAAGGAAAAGAAAAAAAAAAAGAAAGATCTCTGTGATACAGAGAAGAGCTCTTCCCGCCCTCCCTCACCCCAAAACCAGGCCAAGCAGGCAATGCTTGAGCCCTCTGCAGAGACCTACAAGAAAGCAGCTCTGACAGGTGGGTCACAAAAAGGCAGCAATTTTGCCTCATAGTAGTTGTCTCCTAGCAGTATTCCTCCCAATCTCATGACTGATTTGTTTTCTTTTGAGTTGGCAGGTAGTATTTGTCAGCCTTTCATGAGGTCTCTGCACAGCTCCGGTGGTGGCTCAGGGCTTTGCCAAGGGAAGCCCAGGTGCATCAGAAAGCTCGTGTGCTGGTTTTGCACCTCCTGAGCCAAATCCAGGCCCATCGTATGCTGCAGAGCATGCGCAACATTGGTGGAGCGGCAGGGACAAAAGAAATGGCAGATGAAAGGCATCACCCACCACGCTGGCAATAGCAGAAGGGCCTCAGATCAAGCCTTCTGCAGATGATTAGCAGCTCAGAGCCAGCATAGGGCTTGGTTTCATACCACCCCTGGGCCTCGTCCTGATTCCAGGTGCGGATCTCACTGTACTCTGCCACTGTATACATGGCAGAGCAAAGCGGGTTGACCAGTGGCTATACATTTTCTTTTGATAGACAACCAGCAATAAGGACATTTTTCCAACATCTAGCAGATTTCTTAAAGGAAGGTGTTATCCAGAAGTCATCTGTCTAACATTGCAATTTATGGGTGCTGAAGAATAAATAAATATGCTGGAGACAGCTCTTTAATCTGGTCCTTTGCTGAAGCCACATTCTTGCCTACACAAGGGACTTTGCTGGCTGCGTCAGAATATCTCCATCACTTCACTGCCTACAAAAGCACATTTTTCTCTTTTTCTCCCTATTAAATCCCAGTCTGTGGCTCCAAGGACCATGTAAGACCGTGCACACAATCCCCTACTTTTTGCTCATAGTGAGAGCTTTTGCCTACTGTCAGGACTCCATCAAGAGTATTGTCCTTTCAGTCCACAATAATTTGAAAGAAAAACTCTTGTTGGAACAGGGTTCTCAGAAATCTAATGTAATTGTCAGGAACAGCTGTTTATGGCTCATCTATCACCGTATCTCTCATCTCAATCCAAGAGTGGCTTTCGTTAGCTTTGTTAGAAATTAGAAACCTTTGAAACCAGGGACTTGGCAGTGAATGTTCACAGCTGATACCAGCGTCAACACGAAAGATGGGTCAGGCTACAGATCTCAGAAGGGACAATTTGTGAGATGAGCATTTTTCTTTCATGGCAGATGACCTTCAAGGTTGGAGGTACTGGGGATGGCCAATAAAAGTAAGATTGCAGCTATAAAGCAAAGCAGCAAACCTCCAGTTATCTTTAGGATAGTAAAGACTCAGCATTGAACTAGCTTTGCCACAAATATGCCTGGGTTTTTTAACCAGATTTTATGTTTCTAAGGCACTCAGACTCCTCTTTTGGAACATTCACTCCAATAAATTCCATGTTAGGGGTTGGGAGAGTTAAGAGAAATGTTCCACAAGGGCATGCTGCATTTGGCTGAAGGGAGCAGACGCTCCTGACTCACTGATTTATCAAAACCTCTGGAGCACAGTTGCATCTTTAATTTTTTAAGGTTTTCTGTGGCATTGGTTGTGCTCCCATCTTCTTTACCCATTGGAAAGGGGTGAGCTGAGAGCCCCAGGCCCTCTGAAGGGCAGCAAGATGGTGGTATTGGGGAGGACAACACTCTGCTCCAATGTGGGAGCTCAGCAAGCCAGAGCTCTTTGCCTACTGTCTGCCACAAAACAACAAATGGCGGGGGGGGGGGGGGGTGTTGATCTGAAACATAACCTCCTTTCCTTCTCTCTCAGTCCTAACCTTAAAAAAAACCCCCATAGAGTCCCACCCTGAGCTGAGGTCTAATTCCAGCTTGGTCAAGTGGTAGGCACACAGAGCAGACAGCAAAATACCTGATTTTAGTTTCAGGCTAAAAGTTATAGCAGCTTTTTGCCTCCATTTCCATTATTCCTTCCAGAACTGGTTCTTCAGCCACCCATGATGAAAACGTGTTCCTCCTAGGACTTCATGAAACACCTTGATGAGTGAAGCTCACCTGTCAGAGCTGCCTGGTTGTTGTAGATGAGAAAAGTTGTCACTGATGTTTTTGGAGAGAAAAGGCAGGAGAGAGGGATGTTTTCTCTCCAGAGCACATGCACAAAGGCAGGAGGCATGGAAGCCTTTCTCCTCAAGACCAGATAAAGCTGGCCCCTGAAGTGTACCTGCAGTGATGCACAGCCAACACTGAGCATCCTCAAGGTGCCACCCTGGCACGAGCAGTGCTTGACTTACCCTATCTCTTTGGGACCCCTGCAGCAAGGGCTTTGGGGAGGCGTGCTGCAAGGTAGCACTAAGGGAAGTCTAATAGGGAGGGCAGGCACGGAGAAGTTGGAGAAGCTCAAAGCAGAGGAGTGCAATTCACTGGGGCTCCAGCAGCACATGGCAGAGGGGCCGTTCCCAAGTCTGCATGGCACTTAATTGTCACTATGTTTTGAGTATCTCGGCTGGGCACGGAAGACCAGTTCTAACAATATCCAAAAGAAAGAACATGTTCTCATTTGTATAGCGTACGGCATTACAGGGCAATAACCCATTACACAGAAAGATTTTCAACATTGATTACAGTATCGTTTATAATTTAATATAATTTAACGGCCAACCCTTTCCCTTGAAATTAATCGTGGATGTACATCATATAATCAAAGAAGCTTTTTTTTTAAAAAGTACATCTTAATATAAATAGTTTATTCAGTGCATGGTTGTGTATACAACAAATAATAAACAACTCTTTCGTACGAGGCAGAAAGCTGCCTGTACAGAACTATGTCAGTTTTGGAGCACAGAATCCAACGATGATTAATGCACAAAATCTTACACATCATGCAACTCTATGCCAATATTCCAACTTTCTCCCATGCAACAGACATGATGACCTAAATGGAAACCTAACTACATTTTTTTTAAACAATTGTTTCCAATAGCATGTATAAGTATATGTTGTTTAGGGGTAACCTGTCCTAACGCTTCCTCCTACACAATATTCACGTGCCCGTTACAGTGAAAGAAGGACTTTTACAAATAAGACGTTTCTTATAAAAAAATTAAGTCACCTTAATTCCACAGTTTCTGTCTTTAGAAAAGAAGCCACAACAATAGTTTAACATGACACACAAAATGGAATTAAGAGAAATCTACACTGGAGGATAATTTTATCCCTTTCTGTCAACTTCCACTTGGGATAACAAAACAACTCAATTCCTACAGACTGGGGATAGCACAAGAACTTTACCAGAAACTACAAATCTATAAAAATTTATATTTCATTGTGTTTAAAACCACAAGAACACTGTTTGCTTGAGCCTGAGACACCAACTCTCAGTTCCAACCCTGATTTTTTAATTATTTTTTTAAAGACATAGCTTTAAAGACCCATTGGAGTTCAGAAATCAAAAAGTTGCACTATTCCAAATTAAAGGATACATTTTTTATCAAGCCTTAGATATAAAACGGTAAGCCAAGGAAACAACAGAGTTTACATATTTGTTTTTCATTTGCCCCTATAAAACATACAAGCATTAAAATTTCCTTTGAAGAGCAAAGGTGGTCTTTTTCTGAGTTGGAAAGCAAATTCTTATCAGCAGTGAATGCTGTGAAATGTTTTTGTTTCGTATTCCACAAAGCATAGGAGAGAGAGAGAAAGAGAGAGAGAAAAAGAGAGAGAGAGAAAGAGCTGGACATTTCTTCTCCGAGATTTATTCCGCAGTTATGTTTGCTGGCTATCCAAGTGCCTTGTGATATGCACAAGCATATTCTACATTATTGGGGTATATCCTTTGACAACCAGTAGATCTAATGGCTGATAAACGAGTGACCTATGCAAGTTCGGTGGCTTGTCCTGGGCAATTGAACGTTTGGATGAAAGACTGCTAGTAAGAATTCAACTGCATCCAGAGGTAAGGTTCTGTTTAGAGAGCACTTGGCTTGCCTGAACCTGGCTACGTTGACTCGTTTTGGCTCATGGATTTACCCCCATTTAGCACTCCTGAAACACTTCTGCTCTTTGTTGGGGTCCCACTTCCAGATCTTGAGAACTCTGTGAGATCGTGGAGAGAAGGTTCTTTGTACATGGCCACTGCAAAGCAAAAGAGAGGCAGCGCGTCAGTATGCTTATGGGTACCGGTCTGTGGGTGCAAAGTCCAGCTGTGGAATGTTGGGATTTTTCATTAGGCAATAGGCAATGTAAGGACTGAATGAAGGAAACATGGCAAGGAGACCTCTTTCATTTCAGACACCCCCTAAGAACCTCTGAGGTTCTATTCAATGGAATGAAATTTGGAGAAAGGAAAAACCACAGCTCCCCACCTCTCCCAGTTAAATCACCCACCTACCTATCGCATTTACAAAGCTCTGCAAGATAGACTTAGACTGATATAAATCAACATTTCCTTATTAATGGTGAAGTAGCACTATAGACAGCTGTGATTTGACCCATTCCTTGTATATGTAGCCTAAGTAGATGGGTGTGAAAATGGATTTTCAGTCTTCTATTTCCTTTGTTTTCACATCCATTACAAGCAAGGATCAACTTTCACAGCAGTTGCCTAACATCTGGTCCTAAACATAGACTGCCAAACTAGTTCAGGATCCACCCAGGGCATATCCACTCTGATTTTGAAATGACACTGCCTTAAAAGGCTACCTAAGAGCATAACCCAGAAGCAGAAAGCTTCATTCCTCTTAAGAAAGGAGCATATGGAAGTTAGTTCTTCTGGAGAAAAGGAGCATCTCCACACATTGGCTGAGATCTCTCTCATTGCTTTGACCAAGGAGGGAACCAAGTCTGACCACAGTTCTGATTCAGACCCTTCAGTTAACTGGGATGACTGTACTTTGGCTGGTTTTTAATCCACAGCAGTATACATACGCTACATGCATTACTACCTTTAATGTCATACGCTGATGCCACATTAATTGTGGTTTAATCAGCACTGCATTTTTGAGCTTTATCCCAGGCAAAACCAGACAAACAGACACCCTGTAACATACAGCACAGACCAACAAGCTATACAGCAGGTCGCTAACAGCCTGTGGGCAGGTGCTTGAGCCCTACCAGGCAGCATCTTGGTTACCTATAAGGGAGATGTCGTGGACTTTGGGCACAAAGAAATTAATACGTGTATTTGTTTAGATTAGAGGAATGCAGAGGCAATGTAGAGAAACCTAAAAAAAGCAGCTCCAGTTAGATTAACAGTGTGTTACAGAACATTGTACTCCTGTTCTATAAGTAGCTGAACCCTTCAAATATGTATGCACAGCAATTAAACATCTCTGACACAAGATAATGACAGTTCAGAGAGATGGAGCAAACCCAAGCAATTACCTTTTAATGGTTTTGGAAGAAAGTGTGCTGCGGGTTTATTTTTCTTCACATGGTTTCCTTTCATGATTTCTCCTTCTTTGTTAAGACCCAAATACCAACCCCGGCCAGACTGTTGCTGTCTGTAGATCATTGAAGAATACGTCACATAGTAGTTTTCAAATACTGATTCTTTGAACTTGCATTCAGGTGTAAAATGTTCCTGTAAGAAAGTAACAGATCAATATGTGCAGGGTTGAATCTCACATCAGTTAATGAAAAAGCATCCAATATTCATTGCTTTTCCGACAGCTAAAAGACATACCTCTCGGCCTCCACTATCCAATTATGAAACACAGGCCCTAAAAGTATTAACAAAAGAGTAACACAATTTGAAACCTGTGAAACGATGCTTTGAGCAGCTCGAAATAGTGTAATAAAATCTTTTTGAAGAACGAGTAGAAATTCCAAGTGAAGAACTATTGACTGATGCAACTAATGGATGTTAGGCAGACACAGCCCTGATGCCAACCCTGAGGGACCAGCTGTGGTCCAGCCCCAGAGGTGAGGACTGAGGCCACATAATGCCTTAACTAGTGCATTAACTGCTTGTGAGGAAAGTGCAATAAAAATTCAAAGCCAGGATGCCATGAGTAAATGGTCATGTCTTACTAACCCAGCAATATTAAGCTAGCTTTTAGCAGCTGTCTCTTCAGTCTAACCTACGCTCTTTCGTTGCCCAGTGTTTCAAACTCTGAAGGCCCAGCTGTCAGAGACCTACTGCAGACATTAGCTCTGGGAGTGCACCAGAGCTTTAAGCCTAGAGGATCAAGCTTTAGTCTTCACATTGAATTGCATTGCTTCTTTTGAAGGAGATGATATTAAGTTAATAGTTAAAATAAAGAGCAGTAAACCAGGAGAGCGCTTTTTTTCCTCTGCACCTTTCCTTCCACACTTTCCTGGTGTGGCTGGCTTTCCCCATGCGATGGTCTTGACTGAATCCGTATCTTCTGGTACTGTTGCCCAGATTGAAAAAAGGATACAGGCAGGAAACACGGGTCTTAGAGGGATCTAAACCCAAACACTAGTCCTGACAGCACCACTCTGGTGCTTCCTAAGACCTGTGGATGCTTCAGGTTTTTTGACTTTACAAGTTCTGACATCTCACCTATGGACCCCTACAAGACCGTAAAATATGAAAGAGGAAGGGCTTGGTCTGGTGCTGAAAATGTTAATATCAGAACCCTGGTTGCTCTCACAGTGCATGGCAGCCAGCTGTCTGTTGGTCCTTCCTTGCGAAGGCAGCCAGCTTCAGCAGAGCTGCCCTTGAAGAATCTTAGAGCAACGTGAAAGAAAGGAGGAAAACTTGTGCTTGTATAATGATTGTAATTTTGATTAAAAAAACCCAAACAAAGGTAATTAAATGTCTCAGGAGCTTAAGGTGTTCTTATCTAGTTTCTCAAACATTCTTCTGTGAGAAAAAGATGATCTTGAAAAGAAAAACACCGTGCATTTTCTGCACATCTTTTGCCATTTTGTCTTCTCATAGGAGAATTAAAAACTCCTGTCCTCTTCTTGGCTTCAACAAAGAATGGGAAGTAAGCAATTTTCGTCTTTTTTCTTCAAGCTAATTGACTGTTATTTAGTTAATTGACAATTGGTTTCAATTGCTGTCAAATGGGGACAGTCCCTGCATTTTTTGCAAGATTTCTAAATAAAAGGCTTCCGTCGCTGTTCCCTGCCCAGCACTTGCCACGTTAACAAAGACTATTGCAAGTGCATCATCCAATTAGCAGCAAAATGGAAAACTACAGTGCTCCCACTGGAAGATTGCGGTTTATGTACAATCATTTGGAGCTGGTTTGGGTACAAAAGGCCTGCTTGTACACAGCAGCAGAGGGTCAGATTGCAAACACAACCACAACATTTACTCTGGGTCTCTTAGGAAGCAAGTTAACCTCAGTATAAGCAGCAGGAGTCAACAGCAGAGTCCCTTGAAACAGAGTGGCAGAAACAGTGGGGAGACAGAAAGAAAGACACTGAAAAACTCCTTTACCCTTGATTTTTCCCTTGGCTATGAGGTTTGTGATAACAAGTCTTGGTAGCAGAGCTCTGCTGCTGTGAGGGAGTTTGCAACTGAGCCCATGTAGAGCCAGACACCAGTCTGATGGTGCACCCAGCCTGACAGCCACCCCCGCTGAGCATCACAGGCATTATCCCCTCCCCGGAGCATCCTGCGATTCAGTGATAACTACCATGGTTGTGATTTCTCATGACAAACAGCGAGGCATGGAATAAAAGACACCTTTCTATAACGTGCTCAGTTAACATGACAAATTCCCTCTCAATTTTTCTGGCACTGAAGCTGATCACCTCATTCACCTGACTGGCTTGGCACAGAATCATGCCCCTTTGTCTCGACTGACATCTGCTTAATTCCTCGTCTACAGCTGCAGCTTCAGGAAGGTGCTGCACAGTGGGAAAGGCATCCTCCTTGCCAAATAAAAGTAGATCCCACATGAGCTGTTTGCAGAAGCTGAAGTGCTCTGCTTGCTCCTGAATACTAAGCAGGCTGCTTACCTTTTGCAAGAATTTGTTCCCACCCATCACTTGCCTTTCATTTAATCCAACGTGTGTCCTTCCTACTCATTTTAAAAAGAGCTGGGGAGAAGAACCACAGAGGGGAGTTCTGTATGAGGAATTATGGCAAACGTGTTCCTGATTTGGAGACATTACAATTAAAATGTACTTTTCTGAGCTTGGCAAGTCTGCGTACCACTCCAACTGGGTACAGACAGGACTTCTATTAGCACATCAGTTCAAAATACAGTGCAGAGCAGCAAGTGCAAATTGGCCATTATTTTACTTTTGCTGGCAAATTCTTTAATAATGTACTGAGGAAGGGCAAATTTAAGTTGTGAGAGGGCTGAGTGCCCCAATTAGAACTGACCTTTTCCAGCTCATATCGTCAATCCTATTGAAAATTTATAAATAAGTGTTGAACACTAAGGCCAGTTTTTTCCTGCCTCTCAGCTGTCCTCTTTGTCCATCTTTGCAGTGAAAGTAATTCAAATGAGTTCCAAGAAGTCCAATATAACAAATATATTGTTACACAAAGCAGAAAAACGGGTATTTGTGTGAAATAGTATTTCAATCTCAGCTTGCCTCAGAAGTCAGGGATGACAGCACCTACATGACAGTAAATTGCACTCACCCAAGCCCCTCACACACTCACCCTAACAATGAATGAACGAATGAATGAATAAATAAAAGGTAAGGATGTGCTGGATTCACTGTAGTAATGACTCAGCCATGCTTAAGGAAGCAAGGAGATGAACTGTCAGGAGCTTCTTCTTGGTTGTGAGTTGATCAGCTCAACTACTGAAATGTCCCTTCATGAATAGATTCAGCTGCATTAAAACACGAAACATTATTTAAAAAGAATAATTTGGTGTATGATAATATGGTAAAAAGGCCTTGTAGCATACACTTCTCAGTAGCTGTATTTCCAGGCATCTGACTAGATTAGGTCTAAAATAATCCAGTTTCTTCCATACAAATACCGCATCACAGATATGGTAAGGAGGAAAGTTGAAATACTGTAAAAGCAAAGCTGGAATTCTTCGTGCTCTAATTGTGCAAAAAACACGTTTCAAGCCAAAGATCATCCAAATGATCAGCCTTCACACCCACCTACGGCTGCAGGATTGAATATTCATTATCCTGGGCCCCAAATGATTGTGGTGCAGGAAATGGCACCAACACACAGAGCACGGGGAATCAACAGTAAGAGCTGGAGATCTGCGTGCAGTTGCAGGGCCATGATCTCACAGCGACTATGGAGACGTGGTGGGGTAGCTCACTGCACTGGAATGCTGTCATGGAAGACTACTTACTTTTTAGGAAAGACAGACCAGCAAGGCGAGGCGGTGGAGTTGCTCCTTTTGTGGGAGAGCAACTGGAATGTATCGAGCTCAGACCCAGAGGTCCCTTCCAACCCCTACCATTCTGTGGTTCTGTGATTCTGTAACTCAGACTCTCCATAGACAAAAAAAAGAAAAAAAGGGGAAACCTGCTTTTAAGAAAAGCATTTAGTGTCCTCAAGTTTCTGTCATATTATAGAAGCCTCTCGTCGGGATGGCTGTAGACATGGTGCACATAAGCAGGGCAAAGATGTTTGCTCTCTGCTATCTATTGCATACTGGTTTTGCAGCGTGGATGCCATCAGCAGGGGACATCACCAAATACTTAATCAAGTAGTAATTTTAAGTCATTAGATCAATACTGAATGTCCTGCAGATACCTTAGGGCAGTTGACCAGAATAATCAGAAGTTTTATTATTTTATTTAGGGGCATGAATAAACAAGGAAGAAAAGAAAAAAAAATAACCTAGAAAAGTATTTAGGAAAAGTATTGGGTACTTGGGAAACTTGGAGAGTGTTCTTATGTATTTGGCATATAATTATGTTCTGTGTGATCAATGACTTTGTCTGCTTATGGGATCTATTCTTTATTTTCTCCACCTAATGAAAATTGGATTTTTTTTTTCTCCATATCCTGTTTTCTTTCAGGACTATAATGTAGCCCAGGATTCCATTCTATAATCATGAATTTTTGAAGGAGTCACTTTAAGGCTCCAGAGTAGTGATTTTCTGCGCCACTGAGCCTGCCTTTTCTTATTAACAGAGATTGATTTTCTTCATCTTGGCATGTGAAGTTCCAGGGTGTATCCTCTGGATCATCACCCTGTAATGTGCAGCGATATCAGCGGCACAAGATATGAATACTTCAGCGTTAATGTCATCAGAAATAACAGCTTTTAGATCACCAGCGTGAGAAGACTCTCTGAAGAAACCAGCATTTTGTGAAGCCACCAAAAGCTGTTTGCTATACGAATGGAAACTTCCAATTATCTTGAAGCAATTTATTCCGTATCAGATATATTACAGCCCCCACAGATACGTTCTGATACCACAATGTTGTCCGTTTTACTTAAATGCAACTCACAAAACTTGAATATGCACAGGTCTTGTAGGACTGCAGTTAGGAAGACTGGTTTACCACGTAGAATCAGAACCATAGTATCATTTATATTGGAAAAGGCTTTTAAGATCATCAAGTCCAACTGCTAATCCAGCACTGACAAGTCCACCGCTAAATGTAACCCTGACTGTATACAACAGTTGCAAGACACAGCAGAAGACACGCTCCTCAAAAAGTTGTGTGTGCTTTTGAAGATGTGCTACATCAGCACAGTTTGGAGCTTCATTTTGGCTACACCTCTTCCAGATGAGTCCTCATAGAGACATCATAGGTAGCACAAGGCTCTCAGGAGGTACTTTAAAGCTGAACGAACTGCTGCTAGAACAGAAACCTACTGCTGAACAGAAATTTGTGGAATTGTAATTGCCCTTGAGCTCACTACAATCTGAAGGCATGTGTACTGGCCAATGCAACCATGCAAGGAAGAAAATTAAATCAAAAATTACATAGGAAAGATACACTAACTTTTTTTCAGCAGAAAACCTACTTACTGGCAGGAGTGATAGGAAGGCACCATTTTTTCGAAGGTGACTCCAGGTAACTCCATAGCACAGAATTGCCTGGGATAATGCAATAAGCACAAATACATCAAGTGAAACCCAAACTGTCAGAGGTGTGTAAAATTATTTGGGGCAAAGCTTCCAGAAGGAGTAAAATGGAGCCCAAGGAAGCAGCTGGATACCCAGCAACACTAGAGTAAGATTTTAGGTTGTCACTAGGTATTCTCTAAATCTATCAGAAAAGCATCAAAAAGATCCTGTAATTATTCCCTTGACATCGTTCCTTTGCACAGCAAATCGAATGCACAAACTCAGGGAAAAATGCACACAGTGAACTGAAGCAGAAAACATATTAATTACAAATACCGAGATTTAAGTTTTGTTCATCACTCTTTTTTCTAGCCGTATGAGTGACTCAGTTGTGAAAACTCATCCAAGTCATCTCTGCCCAGATTTTGAAGTGGCATTTAGACACATCGATAAACACCTATTTAAAGCTTGGTGCGTCACCTCTCAGCGTTCTCTGCCCATAGAATGGATGTGCTGCCTGATGACCCCAGGGAAAAAGACTCGGTGACTGTAAACAATACTGAAATTTAATTGAGAGAGGAACTATGCATGATCATATTATTGTTCCCCTGTCTTTTGGTGATGCTTCACTTCCACAGCTGTGTTGATTAAGCAAAGCACTCCTTAATTGGGCCAAGAGAACTAACTTATTATACATACCGAAAGAAGACACTCTTCCGGCTACTGTGGAGAAAATTAATCCTGTTAGAGAAAGCCTGTCATCTAGTTTAGAAGTTCTGCAAGATGCCCAGGAGAACACCTCTCAGATGTCAAACACAGGTCCCTTTCCTAATCCATTCCACAAAGTTATGAGATGTAATTTACTTGGTATGAATTAGAAAAACAAAAGATCCACTTTGCCCCCAAATGCTTCTCTTCTACATTAGTGCTTCTGCATCATGTGCACCTCTGATGATCCTGGAAGCATGGTACAGGGAAATCTCTGCAGTTACTTGAATAATCAAGTCCTCTATAAATATTTAAATACCTTCTAATGCTTGTACCTAACCATTTTTAATTTCTGTGGCTTTAGGGCACCAGGCTTACTAGTCTTAGTTAAAAGCAGTGAAATTATAGTAAGATGAAAGGAAGAAATAGTCTTTAAACATTGCCGGTTTTGTGCAACTTTGGAAGGTTCATTAGGCAGTAAGTGCCCATCCAGTTGTCTGAGGGATCTAAACCAGACTAACAGAAGATCAACATATGTGATATAATCCTACTATTATCTAAAAGCTGTTTTTAAAATCATATTTAAATGTAATTGCTTCATACATACAGAATTCCTGTCACTACTTCAAAATCTGTAAAGGAGAGGCTCTATGTTAATCTGTAACTAAGCCTCTTTGAAGGGAGAGCTTCTCTACCACTGTAGGAATGGTTATGATGTTGGGGGTTTTTGGTTGTTTTTTTGTTTGTTTGATTGATTTGGGTTTTGGGGTTTTTTTTAGAGTGACTTTCTCAATGTCTAGCCAAAGGTTGCATTGCCTGATAAAGCCCTATGATTCATGGACTGCACTCGCAGGTTTGGTCAAGGACTGGTTAACATCACTATGGCCTCTGACTGAGGTAATCCTCAGTAGAAAAATGGGCAATGGAAGTATTCTGCATGTTTTCCCCATACTTCCACTCTGATCAAATACTCTTCTCTAAGTATGTGCCACTGACCACCTTTGGACAGTGAACTTCCTGGACTTTGGATCTAATCTGCTACAGCTTCTCTTGATCCTTCTTCCTATGTGACTGAGTCAAGCAGAAGAACTAAACCTCCCGTCTGATCAAAACACCAAGAGCTACCCTCCAAGTAGATCAACTGAAAAGTAAGAGCTGCCACAATATGTGACCGTGGAAATTATGGAAAACAGGGATGTTGGAAAAGATGTGCCCCCTGAGAACACGCTGGGAGAGATCCTTCCTACTCAACCTGGATGAAAAATTGATTCCTCTTATATCACCAAAGGCCGCTGAAGCAGGTAGATATCTATACCTCGTGCACAGGTAGCTGTGCATAGTGTACAAATACCCAGAGACCACTGAGGCTGGCAGTTCATTTCAGCAGCCTTGGGATAACGCCAACTGGTGAATCCTGCTCCCATTCAAAGCTGCAAGAGAACTCCCTTTTCCTCTCAGTAGGCTCATGATTCTCCCTGGAGCAGCCAATCCTTTTTATAATTTTCCTAAGCTCATTATCTCTTTTCCTGTGACAGCGGCTTCCACAGGTGAAGCCAGCACTGCAGAAAAATGTATTTAAAAATGTGTCCGTTGTTGTTTTTTATCATAAGCAAATTTCTTGTCTTATTATTTTACAGCTTTCTTCCCTCAGCTTTTAATTTTGGAAAACAGCACATAAAAGTACCCAGTGTGCCTCTTCCGTGCCATTCATTACCCCACATCTCTCTATCATGTCTCTGCTTATTCATCTCTCGTCTTAACTAAGCGGGCCTAATCTTTTTAAATCTCTCCTCATATGAAAGATTCTCTGTGCCTCTAATCATTGTCATTACCCTTCACTGAGTCCTTTCAATTTTTTTTTCCTCTATCATTTCCAGAACTTAAACACAACATTTAAAAAGAGGCTGTACCATTCAGTTGCGTAACAGAGGTAAGATATTTTCAGTCATTCATCTTATGACACAGTAAAATGGTCTTTGCTGTTCAGCCTCGCTATTGTGCAGTGGTACAAAAGTTCTCTATCTTTTAACTTGTGTCTCTGATAAATATGGTCCAATTTTGTGGTATTTCTGACCCTCTGATCACTCTGTGTCCCCAAGCTCAAATATTAAAGGAAGGGAGAAGGAAGCAGAAGACAGATAGGACAGCTTTCTTCCCCAGAACTAGAGTGGAGAGCCCCAAAGATGCTAAGAAGCCTATTTTATAACATTCCCATTATCACACAGATAACCTGCCAGCTATTGCAATCAGATTTCCAGCAGTTAAAATTGACATCAAATCCTGATATTGTCAAATCTCTCTGACACAGCTGTTGTGCACAATGTCCTCAGCTTTAAGTGTGTCACATATTACTTTTTTAAAAAATAAAATAGATCTAAGTTGAAAAACTCCTTTTAAAGTATGGAGCCCATGTTCTGCTTTCAGTCACAGCCACCTCTGCCTCCTGCTTGTTTTAATGGCCAAGCCCTGAGCCCATTGCCATTCGCTGAATATGGCCAGTGGCATAAGATGTTGAAGAACTAAGAGGAGCCTGAGCTTTAGGAGACACCACAACTGCCTTGTTTAAAGTGAACTATTTGTGGTTTGTTTCTCTGAGGTGCTAATTGCCTGCCAGCTCTCCCTTTGGCTTTGCAGGCCACTATCTCAGTGGGACATGGGAACAGAAAACTCATGCAACGTACAGGATCTTCCACCAAGTAGCAACAACCTGTAGCAAGTATGAGCCAAGGAAGAGCTGCTCCATCAGGCAGATGAGCGTGGCATGAAGAGACATCATTTTGTCACAGCCCAGCCATTGCGGGGGGAGATGTCTGCGAGCTGGCAAGAGCAGCTGAGAAAGAAAACACGCTCTCGTCCCAGTAGCCCTTTTACACAGTTACTCTTGTATTCATCTACACGATCACTGCCTCTGGGGGAAACCCACAGCGCTGCTACTGGGGCTGCAGAGCACAGGGTGGCAGCTGAGGGTTAATTTGCTCCTGGAACAAGGTGACTTGGTTGGCATTTGTTAAATCACCACCCGGGATCCAGGGGTAAGAAGGGCAGCACAACCTTTCTGCTGCTACACTAAGTGCCTTGGCCATACCATCCCGAAATGCTGTGCGGGTTGTGAGGGACTGCGGGGGACAGGCAACCTGCGGTGGGGCTCAGCAGGCAGCAGCAGCTACACTGGGGCACCCCAGCCTCAGCAGAGGATGGGCAGAGAGGATGAAGCATTGAATCCCCAAGTGCTCCCCTGGCACCAGGGAGCTCCCCAGACAGACTCTGCAGAAGTAGCAGGGCTAATTAGAAGAGGGTGGGATTTGCTGCCGTATCCTAGATACAGGACATCAGCCCTGGGGTAAGAAGATGGAAGAGATCTCCTTCAGACTGTCACCCGTGAATTTATGCAGATTTATCTTAAAAGTGCTGAAAAACAATAATCTAATCAGTGTTTGCAGCAAGCTCTAAATCTGTCTGTTTAATTACAAGCAGGGACATGACCCTTTGAGCAGCAGATGCTCCTAAAATTCCGTGGAAAAAAGGAAAGCACGCAAAGGTCTCTCTTTACTGGGGGAATGGTAGCTGAATGAACAACAGTCAAAACAAGTGCTACAGCCCTTCCTGTGGGAATAGGTGATAATGGGGACTGCTGTTTCTGTGGTTACCTGCAACCTGGCTGAAGTCTGTCTGTACAACTGCTCTGGGTTACGATGGGTAAATCAATGTGGAAGTGATCTCCTTGTCCCCTGCTGCTCTGCTGAGGTGCTTTCCTATGTTTCTGGTGGTAAACTTGTGGAAGCAGAGCTCTTCCACCCGAAGGCTGGGCAGGCAGCTCTTCCACGCACAGCCTCAGCTCAGCTCAGCCCTCCTCAGACCAGCACCAGCCGCCTCGCTGACACTACAGAAGAAAGATGGGGTCTGCCCCAGAGGAAGCGCTTCAAGACAGATGCTGCTGAATGAGCTTTTTTTCTGCATGCTAGAAATTGCCTCTGCTCACTGACTGTGAGAAGCTGTGAGCGGAAGATAAATAACAGCATGAGCTGCAGGAGAAGAAATAATGCCACATTACATCAAACAGGACCTTGCTTCACTGTCAGCTTAGAGTCTATTCCGCACGGAAGGACAGCCCTGCCATTTGGCCTGCATATTTTATTAATGTGGATGCATATTTATGGCGCTGCGGATTAGCCGATACTTTGGCGTTCAATAGCGTCCTTTTACACTGGAGTATTCGGCAAAGACGTTTGTCCTGCCTGCTGCTATTCCTCGGGTGCCGTTAGCAGTGCTCTCGGACCGCTACTGTTCTCCCCCCAGACTATCCCCCTGCACTGCCTGGGCTGAATCGCTGCTGTAAAGGTGCCTCACGTACACCAGCGCTACCAAACATGGTTTGCAAACCCTCTATAAACAAGTGCTAAATGCAGTATAATCTTTGGATTGGATTTACATACTAAAAATAATATTAACGCTGAACTAATAGGCCTATTAATTAGGGTTTAGCCTGCAAAGCACTACATTGCATGCTTGATTTTTAACGTGGATAATGCCAGTGATGGGAAAGTTAAGCGGGTCATTACACTGAATAAAAGCAGTGACTCTTTTAGGACCTGATCCAAAGTGTATCACAAGCAAGGGAAATACTACTCATGACTTCACTGCATTTTGGTTAGCTTCCTACTGCTCAGTAGTCTGTAAAGAAACATCGATGCCTTGCTTTACGAAATCAAGGCTGTTTAATATTTGTCACTATTAATTGAGCTTACTTGCTTACTATGAGGTGCAAATAAAACAGATTAAGCTTAATAATAATGGGAATGTCAAAGGTTCAAGGAGCTGGTTAGCTCCACCCTGACCAAATGAGAATTTCTGTTATGACCAAATGATAATGAGACCTTTTCAAATGAGTTTGATTTATTGCAATCCATTTATTCATGAATGGCATGGATGGTTGTTTGTCAAACCTTGGTAGTTTTGACAGTGCCAGGGCATTACTGGCAGCCAAATCGTACTTCTTGATATAGAAGTGGCAATGCTCTTTGGAATTCCTCTGCCCTCGCAGCTCCCTAAATTATGCTATTGAACATACGCTGCTAAGAGGATCTCAGAGGGATGTTTGTATTAGATGGCAGGCTAATTGTGGGATTTGGGAGATTTTGGATGGCAGAAACTTTTAATAACAAGATAATAAAGGATTATACAAGGGAGATGGGATGTAAGAGTGACCCTTTATTTGAGAGCTGATGCTGGCTGGTAGAAAACATTTGTTCCAGCAGATAGAGACCCCATCTAAGAAGGAATATTATGCAGAAAGCAGGCTAAATTTCTCTCTGTAAATGACATGCATAAACTTTGGGGGTCTAATTAATGGAAATTCAAGTTTGGGGAAGTTTTCCAGCACCTTGCACATGAAAAACTGTGCAGCAGAGCAGAGTCCGATCTCCCCTGCAACAGACACAGGTAACAGGAGCACATACGCGCCTGTGTGTAATTCAGGGAAGTCATACACTAGCATTTAAAACACAACATTACTCTAACAAGCAAGTTGGCACCACGTAGCTTGAGAAACAGGAGGTTTCATGTTACAGTCAGCACTCGAAGCGCAGTGCACTCTCTGGCAAACCTGAATACATCCCCAGGAACAGTCCAGCTATGCAAGGAGGGTATTCATATCTTGAGACTGGGCTGGATATTTAGAGTCCTCCAACAATGGTCTTAATGAAGCTGAGAATACAGGCGAGCTTCTTCAGTGATTTATGGCAAGTTTTGTCTAAAAATAATACACAGTCTAATAGGAATCCCTGTCCTTCCAGGAGACAGCCTGAACACAGAGATAAGCTTATAAAGCTCTGTTTTCTTTCCCACACAGTGATATGGACTTTGCGAGGGTCTGTCATTTGGTTATTTTATGACTCCCTGCCACCCCTGGGCTGTGTAACAGATTACTCTGGAGCCAGACTTTTGGGAGACACTGTGCTGCTACTTTCGAAGCAGGAGAGGAGACACGGGTCCCTGGTAAAACACTTGCAAAGCTAATTTGAACTTGGAAGACACCCAAATGTCTCTGGGAGGCGCAATTTAAAACCCTACCCTAAGATAGCTGGGGCCACAATCGCGGATTTCTGGGAATGGTGTGGAACAGTTGCTCCATGAGCCAAACACTGCAGATCTCTGTAGCAGAATATTTTGACAGGAGAGTTGTTGCCATTCTGACTTATCTCACAGAGAAAAAAACAGCAAATCACTAAATTCAAACATAGGTATGACCACTCCCTGGCTTATACAATGTGCACCAGAAAAATCTATCAAACTTTCTGAGAATCTGAGTCAAGGAACATTTACAATCTCAACCTCAATCTTAGTTTCTCTGGCAGTGTTATCTGTCAAACAGAGAGGGAGCTCCCCAAAAGGATTTAGGAGAGATTTCTCTAACGCAGAGAAATCTTCATCCCTGAATCATACAAAAAGCTGAATGGTGTGAGCACTTGGATTTTAAAACCAAACCTTGTATCTCTGCTATAGAAAGGCACAGTTAAAACAAAGAACTTCCAGCACTAGATTTACAGATGCTATGTGTTGCATTGCACGGAGGAATCTGAAAGGTTAAGCCCAAGGCTTAGCTTGAAAACTGCTGCTTTATTTTTTCTTGAGAACCTAAACTGCCTTGGATCAGTTCTTCTTCTAAAATCTGCCTATTTCCAAGTCAGCAAAAAATAGTTGTAGCCAGACAGCCAGAGAGCAGAGAGCTAAACCACCCTGCAATTGAAAGCACAAAGGTGATCTTGTTCCTCAGAAAAGGTGATCGTTTTTTAATTTACCTACTGGTTGATATTCCATTTCACTGTCCACGGCTACCTGTTGTTAATATAACCTAACAAGCAGCAAAAGAAGGGCTGAGGGAAGAAGGCACAGCAGACCAAGGATGCAGGGGAAATGCTGATGAATCCTACCACCAGCCTACTAAAGTCTGTCCAGGGAGTATGGGCTGGCAAGTTCAGAAATGTACTTTTCCTGCAGGCAAGCAAGACTCCTTGGACATCTTTGGGCTTTGAGGGTTTTGAGGCTAAGCCTGTGGAGACCAAATGGGGTAACTAAATGCCACTTAAATTCTACCACTGATATAAAGTAACACTACCAAGGAAATAAATTGGATTCATCTATCTAAATATCCCTGAGGATCTGAGTCCAAATCTGGACCTGCATGTACAAGTCCAAGCTTTGATTCATCTCATCTACCTTCAGGCACTTAAAAGAAACAGCAAAGTTAGGAGCTGGGCCAGTCAGGGATTTTCCTGCCCTCAATGAGCAAAGCTGGGATAAATTACCCCCGGAGAGAATACAGGAGCATGGATCTGCTGAGTTTGACTCCTACACCACAGATCCAGCTCTGCTGAAGCCTCCAGTCCTTTCTGAGCATGGCAAGAAGAGGTGTAACATCCCAGGGCAGCACTGCCATGCCCTGTGCCCCTGTGGTGCCCAAGGTCCAGAGACAGCCCTGGACAGAGCAAGGCTTGCACAGCCAGAGCTCAGCCAGGGATGGTGCTCTGTGGGTGGGGAGAGGCAAGCAGGAACCCGCAGGGTGGGAGGGATGGGAACAGGCAGAAACAAAACCCATGTGGGAACAGAGGAAGAGAAGACGGGTAGGAGGCATGGTAGGTAAAGCAAACAGGGTCCAAACTTTTCCTACCAAAACACAAACTTAGTTGCAGAGGTGCTGGCCCTGTTCCTCCTTCAGTGTTACTGTGCAGGGTGAGACCAGTCTGTAAGCACTGCTGGAAGCCTTGGCAGGACTGGTCCATCCCTTTACACCACAGCTTAGCAGAACAGCACAGACTGTTCCTAGGTGGCTCCAAGTTGCTATCCCCTGTCACTATCTCAGACTGGTTAAATGAGTTTTAATACCCAATATTGTATAGAAGAGGATTTCAGTTCTACTCTCATCCAAGTCAGGGAAAATCTGCCCCAGATCAGCCTTGGCATCACCAGTTTGACTGCTGAAATGGAAATAAATCACCTTGCATATGTCTGAGACACGGTTTTTGCTTTGCAATATTTACAGGGATTTATTTATTCTTCACTGGAACAGCCCCCAAACCTTACAGCTGTATTTTGGCAAAGCTCCCACCGAAATAAATCACTACTTTGCCTGAGTTACTGCTCCAGGACTGAGCTCTAAATTATTAAAAGTGAATTATATGTAAGAATTTATGTCAATTTTCAAAATGGTTCAGCAAAGGTAGACAAAAATCCTTCTTTGAAACTAGTGAAAGGTATGTGGCTGAACTCCCAGTCTGCTTTGAAATCTCAGCCCTAGCTTCTTAGTGAAACACGGTGCCTTTTAAACCTCATATTTTAATCATCGCGCTTCTGTACAATGCAGAACTCTTGCCTTGTTTCTTTGGTTCAAACACAGCCTCTTCCATTTCTAGTTTTACAGCGTAAGTGAGCCCCTTGCATCATGAGCTGATGCTCTTCTCGTGGCGAAGCTGTAGGCTCCGTTCTTTTCTCCCTCTTGCAAAATAATCCACTGTCTGAGCAGGCAGATGTACCTTCCCAGAGCAACCTGTCGATAGTCCTTCTCGTTCTTACACGGCACCTTCAGGGGACTCAGACTGAACATCAAATATTGCTTTAGGCATTGTGTTAGCCTTTGTAAAATTAGCCACAGGTACCGTGGCATCTGTAGCTCAATGGGTCATTAACTCTTCCCTGGATCTGGGGTTCAGTCTGCGGCATCTGCTCAGCCAGGTAAGCTAGTGTTGGTTGGTTAAACTGGAAGCAATGTAGATCAGACTGGGGCTGGCAGAGCTCCAGGTACCCAGAATGGTCAAGAACTGATCGCTGGGGTGCGTGACTTGCAGGACACCTTGAAGAGCGACATCCAAGGCCCTTGACCACCGCCTCATCTCTTCTTCACGTCCACGGGTGCTCAAAGGGACCAGCTAATCGTGTTTACTTAATTCAGCAACATGACATAAAAATTATCATCTTAACAGGGATTCCTAGACTTTCATTCCAGAGGAATGTTTTTATAATTGTTCCTAACTGGTTTTACCTAGGATGTCTGAGTGCAGATTAATTGAGGATACCAAGTAGTTATTTTCTTTCTGTAGGATACAACAGTCTGGCTGCCGGTCTCTTGTCTTTTTAAGCTCAAATGAGTGAAATTCAGCTCTTTGCTTCAGTGTATCCCATCACTGGATGTTTGTTATTAAAAGGTGGCTTCTGCCAGAGCTGAAAACACAACCACACAAGTACAGAATACAAACTGTAAAATTATGTGGAAGAAGAAGATTAATTTCTTCCCCTAGATTTTGCAAAGCCATTACCTGTTTTTGAATGACATTTCCAATTCTACACTGGGAACTGCTAAAGCATTTACATAAGAATGCAAAAATGCACACATTATCACTGCAGGAAGCACTTAAAATTTAAGATAATTATATAGCATGGAAACGATTTCAAAGGACTCAAACAAAATAACAACTAATTCTAGAGAGTCACCCTTTAAGATGATTATTACTCTGCACTACCGCTGATCTCGCACTAAAAAAAAAAATCCTTCTCTTTACAGTTATATGCACATTATAAATTCCTACTTTGTTCTTCCACCATCAAGCTCCTACAGCTGCCACTGACAAATTTGCATTCTCCGAGAGCTTAACTAGACAGCCCAAATATTCACACTGTGAACGCAGGTGAAACACGCCGTTGCCATACTCGAATACAATCCTCCCTTCACCCTTGCCTTATGCCAAGTCCTCTTCTGTGGATTTCACCACCTCTGATTTTAAAGCTGCTCAGGTGGATTCTAGGGAGGGAGCTGAGGCAGGGGCATGTGGCAGGGGGATAATGGCAATGTTGGAGAACACTGATGCCTGTCCTGCAAATCCTCAGAGCTGCATCTAGGTGCAGGCAGAGAGGTTTCAACAGGGACGTGGCGAGGATTCCTCTGAGGGACTTGCTATTTCTCTGCTATATAATGAACAGCAGAATACAGCATCCCACATTGGAGACAACAGTACAGGTGATGCACAAAACCTGTAGCACTGTGTTTCAGGGGAGAAACCCTCTCTGTCATTCATCAGTGCTGCTGGGTATGCAGCGAGAGGAGCAGCCAGTAACCAGGGATGCTTCTCCTCTATGCAAACTAATAGAAAGCAGTAAAGATTTATCTGGCCAGCAGATCTCCAGAGACAAAAAAATAAAAAATAAAAAAAATTACATTTGAACTGAGGAAATCTGGTATAGGAAGGGAGAATCACACTTGTGTAGATGAAAATTTTCTGCCCCATCAGCCTCTCTCTACCTTCTGTTTCTACTCCTCTCTTGCTCTCGCTCCTGCCTCCTGCCCCACTGCTGCCATTTCTCTCTCTTATCTCTTCCCCAAGTGTCCCAGGGAAAAAAATAAAATCAAAAAATCATCCTGCCTAGTTCTTTTGCTCAAGGCAAACTCAGGGGAAAAACTTATCTGCCAAACCCTAATATGTTTTTATTGGATATCTGCAAAGAGAGATTTACAGAAGCTCATGCCAAAGTCAAACACTAGCTTTTCTTTTTTTTTCCCCACAGCAAGGGCGAAAGTACATACTGAACTCGCAGCAAATGAAAATTTCTTGTCTTAGATATTATGGAGACATAAGGAAGTCTCATTCCAAGGCTCTGACTGAATATAACTGGGGAAAAAAAGTATTTTCTGAGTTTAATTCTTGGAAATAATTGCAGTGATAGAGCTGGAACTTCCTCACACACTTCAGACTGAAATGGAAAACTGATAGATTTTAAATCTTAAATTCTGACAAAGTACAGAGCAGCTGAAAATAGTATCTGGTAATGGGAAACGCAGCCAACTTTGTAATAGGGGTTGCTACCTGGGCTGCTGCTGGTCTTTCACACAACTGTCTCAAATGAACCAAAGCATCACAGGTCTCAACAAACCAGAGAGGTTTGATTGGCAACGGGGTTCCTGTGGAAATTTAATTAGGCTTGGACTAGAAAACATTTCAGACACCACTGGCATGAATTCACATCTATTAAGTAACACTTTGCATGAGTAGAATTCTGTCAGCTTTTGCAAAACGCCTTACAGATCTACGTGAAGCTTTATCGCATAACCGTGAGAAGGTCAACGCAGGGCGATGTGCATTCCCAACAGTTATTTAAATCATTTGGGGCTACAGTGTTTCTTTTTTCTGGTCAGCTTGGCTATCCCAACTATTACACTCTGAAGACTATTCTGCTAGCAGGAAATGTGATAATGAAGCCACTTATCTTTCAAACATAGATGGAGTGTATGGAGTCCCGTTTCCCTAAACACAGCGGGAGATTCGCTGGTGCCAAAGGTAGAAATCCATCAGGCAGAAATCAGCTTTGTCTCCATGTATCTGTTTCTTCTACCTTTCTCTTTTGGGCACATATACCATCATAAATGGTAGCCAGAGACCCTCCCCTGCCTGCCTGTACCTTGGGTGGGTCACTGGGTGGGCAGCAGCACAGGCTGGCACCGAAGTGGCCTCTGCTGTTGACATACTTCATCCCATGAAGGAGGCGATCATCTCGTACAATTTCCCCAGATGGCAGAGGATAGGAGTTACCAGCCTACAACACCACTGTTAAAAGCAAACTTGCCCTACTCACTCTATAAATCTAGTTTGAACCAACCAGCTGCCTGCCCAACACCCAGATTGTAAGGCCCTGTCTAGATGCAGAGGATGGATACAGAAAACAAGACACTGTCTCTTTGCAGCGGAGACCATCTTTCATGTATTGTTGTCATCAAAACCTTATTATTGAAAGAGACAAAAAAAAACCCAGACCCAACAAACAAACAAAAAGAGGTGTGCCAAGTGATTGTTTAAATGTCATCTTCTAGTGTGGACACAACCTCATCTGACCTTTTAAATCAATCAGCATAATTTCGGGTGAAGGCACCACAAGTGCCTAATTCCTGTTTGACATTTCGCAGCATGGCCTGGGACAAATCTCTTCATAAGAGCCTCATTTCTCAGGGACATACTTTGGGCAGCTGCACATCCTAACCTGAGCAAAGCACTGTACCCAATTTCTTATTTTGTAAAACAGCAGTGATTACAACTGTGAGAAACAATTAATGTTTGAACTCCATTGTGAAAATGAAGACTAATAAATACTATCCGAGCGTAATCACATTTACATAGTTGAAGTGCAATTAGGAAAAAAATAATCATCTTTTAAGAGATTCACCTTTCCTACTCCCAGTAGCTCCAGTCAGCAGTGATACCAGACAAGAATTCAAGGGCTGAATTATTTCTGTAGACAGAAAAATGATTTATATATTTCTAAATAAGGAATGATATCAAAGTTTATAACCTAACTATCAAATGATATATAGGGTGGTTCATCATCAGGGTTTTAATATGATACCTCTAAAATATAATTGTATATTGTTCAGTAATTTACTAATAACCTCCTTTTACAACACAGGCACACAGAAAGAGGTGTAAATCACAACAGGTTTAACTCCTTCCTCCGCCTTTTAATTCTCACTGCTAAAAAAAATAAATAAATCACTTAGATTGAGTTGCTTTAATTATTGTTTCACAATTTTTAATCCAATAGTGAGCTACTTTCTACTTCAGCACATAATTAAATTAGTCTTTCATCATCAGAGACCTTTACGATATTGCTGTTCGTTTACTCTCTTAGTTTTCTGGAAGTGCTGGGCATATCCCAGGCACACAAGAAGGACCCACCTGCCCTAAGAAACTCCAGAACAAAGAATTCAGATGATAAAGATGAAAAATATTTATTGGAGGCAGCAGGAAAGAAGGGGTCTCAGAGACAGGCAGCAATGTAATGCTCAAAAAGTTAAAAAAAGAAAAAAAGAGCTGAAGTGAATTTTCATTTCAGTAGCAACTTCAGCATTCATGGTAAACTCATGGAAGTGCTGCAGTGATTTAGGAATGTATTTCTCCCTCTGTTTCCTCCTCCCTTTTGGAAACGGGACTTGTCTGCCAGCTGCACCTCCTAGCACTCGAATATTCCCACATGAGCGGTCTTACAAAGGAGGAAATGGAAACCAAGTTCTTATATGTTTTGCCCAAGGCTAACAAGGAATTTCTGTCCCAGCATAGATTAAAACCCATGAACATTTCACACACCACTACTGGTTTTAGTACAGACTCTTCCTGTCTCCCCTGACTGTCCTGCACGTTGAGACCACAACAAGTTTGAAGTCTCTTGGTTCATTTTTTAAAAACCCTTAAAAAGTCCTGAAATAGCCTCAGTCCTTGTGGTCTCCTTACTATCTCCTGCTACATTGCTAAATCTGTGTCTTGTCTTTTCTGCAAACCTTTTCACACTTGGAAGATGCATGAAGGATTTAGCCAGGACTAGTAGAAGAGCATCCAGTCTTAAGTTCACCCAAGGGGTATGGCCACATCGCCTAAACAAAGGTAAAAGGCACAGGAGTAGCCGCTAACGAGGGTCCGAGCCTCCTGCCTGCAGAAAAGCAACTCTTCCTACAAGGAGGAGACTTCCTCTATACTTACATTACATTTATGTTTACCTCTGTATCACACATTTACAACTGAAGCAGTTGCATCGGCCTCTAACTTCTTAGAGTCATAGAATCGCTTGGGTTGGAAAAGACTTTTGAATCCAACCATTAACCCAAGCTCACCACTAAACCATGCCCCTCAGCACCACATCTACATGTCTTTTAAACACCTTCAGGGATGGTCACTCCACCACTTCGCTGGCCAGCCTATTCCAAAGCCTGTTCTTAGGTGAGGTGCACACCAAGGAATGCAGGGACATCTTCAGACTGATTCTTCTACAACTTTATTACTGCTTTCTGGAGTGAGATCTTCCTGTAAGAACTCCCTAGTGACCTCTACCTCCATTTTCCACACGTATAGGCCAAGAAGCCAGTGAAATTTGGGGGGTATTTTTACCTGATAAAGTTTGTTTCATACAGAGACTGGCAGCACACTACTAACCTCTTGGCAAAGGGAAACCGTTGGCACCAGCACCTGGTTGGCATCAAAAGAAACCTGGACGACACCAGCAGCAAGGTGCTAGCGTGGTTTTAGAAATTAATTAGGTACTGTGCACTGGAAAGCTTCTCCCTCCCTTAACAAAATGAGTCCATGGTGGTGTTGGAAGGGAAATCAGTGGGAAGATCTGTTGATAATCACAATATACCAGTAAAACACAGTTAATGTGCATCAACAATTGCACACTGCACCAGTTACAGTACATAGCTACAAGTCAAGTACTTTATTTGTGTAATTACAAGGAACTGATCCCTGGGGGTCATACAAATAATTCAGCATAGTAGCTAAAAATGAGCTTTCTGAGAACATTTACACTAGTATAATCTGATGGGATGCAGAGTTCTGGAAAATAAATGCCAAAGGGGATGAAAACACAGTTGAAACTAATTTATTTTTTAAATCAAGTGAATATCCACATTTTTCCCCCCTTGTATTTGCTCAGCTTTAATGAGTGACCTCTTTGCTTCTTCATTGCTGTTTCTTCCATCCTGGGTAATATATCTCAAGTTGGGGAATGGTATCCAAAGCTCAACACAAGTCTGAAGGAACGAAATGCAGTTAAAATAAAGCTCCTAAAACAAAGCTTCACTGCACTGCACATGAGACACCTTTACCTATCACCTGAATGGACAGCCTTTTCAGAGAGTTTCTGAAAAATAACCTCTGTTATCAAATTAATCATCTAAGTGTCAAATGGCAGAGTGACAAGAGAGAAAATGTACCTTGGTAATAACTCAGCAATAAAGGCATATACAGAGGAGGAGGAGGAGGAGGAGGAAATTGGGCTGTTGCAGACACAGCAGTAACATCACGAAGCAAAATCCAATATTGGAAGAGATAAAAGTTTTCCATCCCAATATTCCTCTGTGACAAATATGCATATATCGAGTACGCATATAAGAACAAGGGAAAAAGATGAAAGGTAGCACTGGTAAAAAATGCCATTAAAAAGTGAGCAAACAGATCAGAGAATTTGGGAAACTTGCACAGATACAGATCTTAGCAACGTACGCTTTGGGTCCTCCCCGTTTAGTTTTACTAAATGCTCTGCAAAGGTGCTTCAGAGAGATCCCAACCAAAGGTGCTTCAGAGAGATCCCAACCAAAGCGCTGCCTCTTCCCCCAGGAGAAACCTGCTGAGCTCTCCCCTGTTTCTACCCGCCTACAAAAATAACAAGTAAATGAGGGCAAGTGGAGCATCAAGGTGGCAGTGGTGGTGATGAGGCAAGTCAGAAACAAAATGTATGTAGCAGTGACATGTTTTCTAACAGGAATGACAGAGTTTAATAAGCAAGTTATTCTTCAGTTTTGATTTGAGGTGCATATAATTAGGTAATGTGGGCGTTGAGTGATAAAACCCACATGAAATACACAAATTAGAAGCACTGATTTTTCAAAATCATGGCCTCTTTCATACTCAATGGCGTGACCTATTTTCATTGTATTATTATATTTGAAAAATAAAATGAAAGATTTTATTTTTCAACTCTTCTTCAACACGGGAAAGATATATTGGAGACAAATGACACTGCTTTTTCAAGTCTCCTCTTTCAAAACTGAAGAACCCTTATTTGTGGTGTGATTTCTTCTACTGCTACCTGTCTTCTTCCTAGGAGTTACTGATGAGATCTATCTGGAATTTTCCAGGTTTTTCAGTGATCACTTTCAGAAACTTAGACACAAACACAGCTAAATATTATCCTGTTCTAGATTTGAATAAGAAAAACTGTCACAGAATCATAGAATACCAGGCTGGAAGGGACCTCAAGGATCGTCTAGTTCAACCAAGCTAGAAAAACTCTGTCACTGCTGACCCAAAGCAGGAATTTACAATGAATTTCATAAACGTCCTTCCGAAGGGAATATGGCTACTTAAAAAATAAGGACTTTTTGACCCACACTGAATTTTCAGGTGTTTGCACACATGGCAAAATCTTTTCATAGGCTATAAACATGAAGTACGTAGGACAACTTCTGCAGATTGTAAGAGTTGATATTCCTTACCATCATCACTACCAGGCTGAACATGGAATCAATAGAACAATTGCACCAAATACATATTTCTATCTATCTCAGTTATTTAATCAATTCCTTCTAAAATAAGCTAGATTATCTTCATTAAATTTGTAATGTGAAACCCTTTGGCATACAGGACAGTGTCTTGTCCTGGTATCTCCACATTCTTTCATATAGGCTTCCACTGGCTGCTAATTTGTGAATTACCTTTTTTTAGAGCAAGATACCATCTTTCAATCATATGAATGTTATGTAACAACACATCTTTATCTACAGTGCTTGCTATGAGCAAATCACAGTATTATTATTTCCCAAGAAATCCAGTCCATCTCCTGAGGATGACCAAAGATAGGTGTTATTGAAAACGCTATCGAATATAGATCTTGAGAAACGTAATTTGTCCAAATCTCTTCTCCCACACTCTGCATCAAGGCACTGACCAACCTTATCCAAGTTCTGCCCTATCCAATGCGTTGCACCTCTTCAGCACGTGTCTTTCCACCTGATGTACCATTGCAAACTGGGGGACAACATGCAAAGCCCGAGCCATGATGAGAACTGCAAAGCCCTTTGCAGGCTTCTCTGAAGCCAAAGTGTTCCTCAAACAGTCATTCATTTATTTTTGCAGTGATTTTATCAAATGTTAAGGTATGATTACAGCCAATATAAACAAATCTAGTCCCATAGGAAACACCAGGACTACAAAAATCTGTTATTTCAAATTAACATTAACAAAATCAAAATCTTGGATCTCCTAACAAAACAAAATACCAAAAATCATCTCCTGATATTCTTAAAATGCTTCATTTAAGTTGTTATAAAACAGAAAACTGGAATTGTAATGTTGAAATGTATTTCAGCCATAATATAGTATTTTCATAATCTTCCCTCAGGAATTTTAGGAATCAAAACTTCCATCTTTTCTTCTGGATCCAGTTATATTTCTCCCCAGTTTTCTTTCCTGAACGTTATTTTCCTGAAGTCTTTGTTTATCTTTACGGATGAACAGCTCTGTTTTATAGACGTCTTTATAGAGCAGCTCATCCAGAGGATCCTTGATCCTGGTTCCCCAAGTATCTTCCTAAAGCTGTCATCCATTCCAATTCATAATAGCAGTGATTAATAAGACTAAGAATATAAGCCCAGCAGCAACAAGAGCTTAGTGGCAATGCTATATTTTTAAATGAAAGCTGATTAGACTCAGCCATTGCTTCCTGGCTAATGGCAAACCGTAACACTTCTGGATTCTGTCTGCTTTACTGCTTGGCCTTTCGTAAGGAAAAAAAATTGCTTTTATTTTTATGACCAGGAAGGCAAAGCATTACCAGTGTTTTCAGTGACCCCAAAGCTATGAAGAGCTCAAGAACAGGTGTCTTTGCCAACAGCCTGCACAAATTTTTCCTTTTTGTTTCACTGCCTTTCAACTTTACATGCAATTATACCTGGGGAGAACCTGAGAAATCCTCTCCTCTCTCCTAACCCACCTAACCTAACCTGGAACCACTCCGCCAGCCAGCTTCCATGTGGGAATTGCTCCCAGTGTTGCTTCCTGGCTTTGCCATCTTCCTCTGCATCCTCTGTGCTGGTGTAGAATCAACCCCAACTCTGCTCCCAGAATTTCCACCCCAGGAGAAGCCTGAGTTGGGGATGGGAAGCTGACTGCTAAAGGAAGAAGTTGCCTTCCACTGACAGCAAGGGAAGCTGCTCTGTCACACTGGGGACAGCACCAGCCATCCAAGTATTTCAAGGACTGCAGAGAAAACATTATTTCAGGTCAGAAGAACTATACTGGGAGAAGACAACCTTTTTAACCCAGTGTGGGAATGCTACTGTGTGCAGGCATTGAGCTCAAATGACTGCCATATCCAAAGAGGCTTAGTGACCTTCACAGCTCTGCCTGCAAGACGCTGCACGCTGACGGGATGATGCTGTAAGTAAAAGCCAGGGGCAGTAGGAAATGGACTGCTAAGTGTCTCATTAAGTTCCATTAAAGGGTCTAACCACTATCCTTGGATTGACTGTCAGATGGAAAACATCTGGTTCATTTAACGATTTCTACTGATGCTATTCAGACCCCAACAAGTTTGAAATGTTGTCCCTTATGCACTTAGAGCACATTTCCCAATTAAGAGTGGAGCAGTTCTTTTTATAGTAAAGTGGGAGATTTGCAGTAACTACTGTAATTCAATTGTAAGGAAGATCTCCAGGGCTTGATTAACTTTTTCATTGCAAAAATCAATCTTGGTAAGAAAAAGCAAAATCTTAACTCATACAGTGGTTTCCTAGATGAGCTCCATCCTGGGTACACCTTGTGCTAGTCCCACCCACGGTACATCACTGAAAGGTTGCAAGATGTGTCCAGAAACTCAATGTACAGAAATGGAGCCACTTCTGATTATCACCAGGGGAAAAAAGGACAGATTCGCAGAATTACTTATAAAAAGAGTGACCTGGAAGAGTGAGTGCATTGTCTGATACGCAGGAGACTGTTTCTCACAGGAAAACACTTTCAGGGAGGCTGTAACTTAGCCCTTATCGCTTCTTGACATAAAAATACCAGTTAATGGT
Organism: Todus mexicanus; assembly: GCA_013389965.1. NCBI lineage: Eukaryota > Metazoa > Chordata > Aves > Coraciiformes > Todidae > Todus > Todus mexicanus. The sequence continues at coordinate 16,608 of WEIS01061014.1, read as the reverse complement.
TCAGAAAAGTGCACGGCTGGTTACTGTAACCACAACAACATATTTAGAAGCAGTGAGACAGAAAATGGAATACCCGATAAGCATATGTTGTTTTTAATACTGAATGATTTAGTGCTAAGTGAACCACATCGTTTCCAAGGTTGCTCTGTGAAAGCAGAACATGGTGAGGGGGCACCAGCACCCTCAGAATGCCTCATTCTGCCCCATCCTTCACCAGCTGCAGCATCAGCTCAGCATTCTTCCCCCTGTGCATCCTATCCCACGGTGCGAAATAGGGCTGCTATCTTCAGCTCTCCCAGGCTCAGCACAAGGCTGTACCATGTTCAGTGCCTAATTTGCTCACCAGGTATTCAGGACTAAGAGCATCTGGTCAGAACTGAGATTTGGAAAGACAATTTTGTTCAGACTTTGCATTAACATTTTGTTTATTACATTGTAATATCAACTGCATGTTAACAATATTCAGAGGTCTGGATGCACCGAGTGCAGACGTACCACAGACTGACAGTAATTTACTTTGTAGAATGGCTGAGATGAGATTGGAGGAGAAGCGCTACCATCCAGGTGGCTTTCTGAGTACAAGCACAATGAATCAGCCATCAGCATTTTAAAATCCTTCCTGTGAAAGTCTGGAAAAGGGAGGGAAGTTGGCCTTTTCCTCACCTGCCGCTCCCTCTACTCCCTGGGAGCCAGAAAGCAATGTCTCCACGAGACAGACTTCAAGAGCTCTTTACTTTTCATGGTGGTTGTTCTAAACAGGGCGTGAAAATATCTTTTTTACAGACTGTAGCAGAAACAAACAAAATCACCCTTCTTCCTACAGCAAAATCTTGGTAGACCCTGCTCAAGCACCCACCCTTCCTGTGACACCACGTCTAAGCAGAGAGAGATTAAGACAATGGACAACCCTGGTCACCCCAGGTTGTCTGGTCATGATATAAGACCCTCCTCTAGCTGCATTTCATTTTTCTGCCTCAAATAGGTGGGTAAAGTTGCTATTAGGTGCAAACCATATGCAGGAAGCAATGTCTAGCGTTAACATCAGTTTTCATGGCAAGTGAGACCTCAGATAAACCTGAGTGAACACCACAACCCCAGGAACCGTCAAGCCACAAAGATGCTACTTGTTCTGATTCAAGCAAAGCCAACCTCCTTACATTCTTCCTTGCAACAGAAACGCAATTTGTTCTTTCTCGGGAACGGTTATAAGAAATGCAAAGCTCAGGTAAAAGTTTGTATGGGAATGAGAATCCAGCTCGAGAGTCATCATTACTGCAGAGTAAGAGTAAACGGGCTGAGTTACCAGCGTTACCACATTCTGTAGCTAGCGTTGAGCTGGTCTAACCTCCACCAATGCCAATACACCAATGGCAAACACACTCCTACGTAACAAGAACAAATACAGGACTGTGATGAATGTCGGGCTCCTCTGAGATCCTACATCCAGCTGAGAAATGCTAATGCAATGTTTTCACTTAACCAGGGTCCCAGTGCTTGGACTCCACTTCTGAGAAGGTGCAAAAGCAACTGTTGCTTTTACAAAATCAAGCCACTGATAAGATGTTGCAAGTTCCAAATCATTTCCTGAGAGGGAGATAAGGGCAGAGCTTGGACAACTCACATCCTGGGCAATGGTGACTCAGAAAATCCATCTCTGGGTACAAACACAGGTAAACTCATCAATTGATACGCAAAAGCAATTCTAGTAGAGAGACAAAAAGTGGTTTAAAGTCTCATAAAAATATTCAGACAGAACAAGAAGCACTTAAAATTACATATTGAATCTAGCTACATCTTTTGTCTTCTTTGATTCGAGGACCAGACTCCTACAGCTCAATAGATCAGACCATAGGTCAGACAGTAGCACACTGGGTTCTGAAAGTAGCATTACTTCTAGAAGCTGCTGGATCATCATTTATGTGGTCGTGCCAAGGACCAGAGGGATGTCAGCTATGCTGGGAGTGATGCAGAGCTTCAGACGGGTTAACCTTGCTGGCACCGATGGTGGACGTGCTGGGGACAACCTATGTGTCTGGCTGCTCCCACACAGACAGACTTGGGAGCTTGTCCACTTTTGCTGATTTACGTTGCCTCTTTCCCTTGGTGGAACCAGAGGGTCTGGGTGTACAGAACTGTGGAAATCAGGCCAGATTTGGAGACTCAGTGCCTGCCTTTGCTGCTGGATTTAGCCAAGGAGAAGCTGATCTTGGGCAGTCTGGGGCACCATAAAATGACAGCAGCATCACTGCACCCGGCTCTGTGGTTGTCAGTAATTTTCCTGCAGGTTTTAAAACTTTTTTTGTGAGCTATAAATGTCAAGACAAAAATCACTGAAAAAGTCCAAATCCTCAGCTACCATGGCCTAACCCTTTGTAAAACAGTTATAAATGGATCCATACCATCAAGTGCGACTTGGTTCAAGGGGAAGGCTTGATTGCATTCCTAATTTAGGTTGAAGGAAACAGTGTCTGTGCTAACCCTCTACTCTCGTATTTCACACCACTTTGACAGTCTTAAATGTTTTCCACTCATGCTGATACTTTCCTCCTTGGTGTCAAGCTCCACGCAAAAATTTCTGAAAAATTTCAACATGTACCTTCAAATCATCTTCAAGTTGAAGAAAATGTGAAAAGGTTGCATGTCCCCCCAGAATATCTCCCATTACTTCTAAAGCCAAAGTGAGACTTGAAACTTTAGGGAACGCCTTTGTTTGGCTTGGTAGGAGAGAAAAAAAAATCAACCAAGACGAACTACACTGAAAAATCATCTGCTGTCAGAGCATTCAGCGATAGCTGCTAGGATCTTAGCAGATCCTGACGTTTCGTAACTCATCTATTCCCAGAGCACCCAGCCGCCCTGCCAGCAGTTTTCTAGCAAAAAGGGATTATTAAAGAGTAATATCTGACTTTAAAGGTAGCAAGACTCACGTTCATAGGGCTCTTGCCTGAGATAATGAGAGTTGTCCTCAGCCTGCCGGAAGGACTGTGCATGCCAGGGGGGCACACGAGATGTGATGCCTCTGCACACGAGATGCCTGGGCACAGACAAAGCAGCTGCCACCTGGTCACTGCCACTTGCTGCTTGATGTGAGCCCTTCCCTGTCGCTCTTGTTTAACCTCCACGCCAGCGCTCAGAAACACGAGCATCGCTTTACAAGGGGTGGATTAAATGATTTTGCAAATAAATAAGTAATGATTACCAGTGTTGCAGGGCTGTGGCCTGACTCAGAGGCAGCACTTGTAGCCCTGCCGTTGCAGGGGGGGCACAGCAGTGAGTGTGACTGCCCAGTGCAACGTCCTCCCTCTCCCCACCAGCACCTTGGACTGATGCTGCCTCCAGGACCTACGTGTGTGGCAGCAGCAGCAGCAGTTCCATGAGAGTGGAGGATGAGCAAGTAATAGAATCCTGCTGAGAGTTCAAACACTCCCTCTTTGGCTCCCCCGTAGAGCTGCAAAGAATTTTGCAAATGTCTCTTTTCAGCAATTCTGCCACTAAACTCAAATCCTAGAGGTGTTGCGTTGAAAGGGAAACTCTCTCACTCAAAACGAACAACTCATTTTCAGGTAAACAGACGAATTCATTGCTGAAAAGTCAGATAAACTATTTGCAGGTTTCTTTGGTGGGAGAAAATTATGCAATGGTCTTGCTGCCACAGACTGGTATATAAAAAAAATGCATTAAAATTTCCTGTGCAAAAGTGCATTAAACCCAAGGGAGAAAATATACATGTTCTGGAGAAAATGTATTTTCTCCGAGGGAAATTATTGAATGTTTTAGACCCAGGATGAAAGGAGACAGGAAATATGGCCCCATTTAATCCTCATTCCTAATGTCTGCATTCACCTGGCTCACCCATGCATGACTTCGAGTGTCACAAGGTTCAACTTCCAGTACATTTATTTCCCCCATCACTAATTGATTCTCTCCCAACACTTCTTTTTCCCCGAGTAATTTTCTACATGAAAACAGATTTAAATTAATACTTTGCCCAGTTATACTTACGTAAAAATAATTCAATCTCAGATGTGATGGATGGCTGTCTGATCTGTAATATACTTACCCTATCTCATATTTTATATTATTCTGCTTGCTTTCTTTCCCTATTTCTGCTGCTTTAATTTCTTCTCTTTCTCCCCTCTCTCAGACTGGCTTTCCCCTTTGGTAATTCTCTGCTCAGTTTCCAGCATTATTTTTATCAGTGTATTTTTCCACGGCTCCTTTCTTTTTGGCCCCTTGAAGAAAATAACAAACCTACCAATGGCCAAGCCCCAGTTAGACTTTTAGACTTTGAAAGCTCATACACCCTTACTAGCAAGCAGCACACTTTTTGTCTGTTTTCACTCTTTTTTTTTGTTTTTGTTTTTTAAGAAGCTGACTTTCAAATAAAAATGAGCATGCTTAAATGATACAGCACTTTCTTTTTTTTTTTTTTTTTTCGCAGAGTAACTAAACTTCCCAACGCT
>WEIS01061014.1:0-12140 GCA_013389965.1 Todus mexicanus | reverse complement strand
CAGAGATGATCACATTCCTAAGCAGTTCATCCAAAGGCTTTGCAAAGGCAATCCCAGTACATCTTTTTACCTGGGAGAAACAGGTTGTCATTTCCCAGAGGCAAACACACTCTGCTGCTAATTTAAACAGAGCTTGTGAAATTGTATGATCTGCTCTGAATGGCTAAGGATCAGCAGGGCTTACACCACACAGGCTTCCAAGTAATGGCAATTTTAAATTACCCAAAATATATACGATCTGAGTTGAATATGCATGCCTGCCACTCCCACTCCAAATTGAAAATTACTTTCTTTGTAATAAATGCCTATTTTGAGCAGAGTGTTTGGAAAAGAAAAGCCCTTCCAAGCCAGGGTGTCCTCTGAAGCACGTAGGAGAAGAAGCAGGTTTTCATACCACTCCTTTTGTTCCGAAATGTGAAATGTATTTTGTTATTTTTATAGTAACAGACTTGCAATTGGCTCCAGAAAGCTCTGAACCAGGCCTGCAAAGCTTCTGGAGGAGGGAGGCGGCGATGGGAAGGAAATCTGCCCTCTCTGCTGGTAAAGAGAGGGAGGTAATAAATTTAGGGGGGTGAGGAAGCAGAAATCTAATAAATAAAATATTGAGAAGAATGGATGTGAAAAGAGGACAAATGACAGGAAGAAAGGAAAAGAGAAGTTGATTGCACTAAAAATTAGCAAGCCCTATATAAAAAGAGATACAGTAAGAAGAGAAGAGGGAGCCATTCAAATTAGGGAAAATCAAGTGTAGTCTCTAATACCACCCTGGCAGAGGAAACAGCCTGTGCTTGCGAGACGGTATCTCACCCTTCGCTCCCCTTTGCAAGGCAAGGACCACACCAGAGAAGGGGGAGAGTATAACCAACAGCCACACCAGCTTTCTGCCCTGTTGCTAAGGATGCAGGGTGATGCATGGCAGTGCCCATGGAAACAGGCAGGTAAAAGCCAGCAAGTGCCCCCGTGATCTGAAAACCTGCCTGGAGTCCCACCCAAGCCAGTGTCCTGTCCCATGGGCAGTAGGAGAGCACAGCTCTCTTAATGTCACTGGTACAGAATTGTAGCTTCCCTCCCCAGTCTTACCCAGCCCTTAGGCCACTTCACACACGTAGGCTCTTCCTTAAGCTGGCTTTAGGCTTTCTCCTGAGTTAATGAAAAACAATTTCTGAGCTACTCATCTAGAAAAGTGCCCTTCTTCAAAGCCCCTTCCAGGTGCCATGTGCAAACAGTAGCAGATCCAGGTTGCCTCTTTAGATCTCACTTGTCTGCATCTGAGGACTGCTCTTGGGAGCTGTTTCAAAGGCTGAAGTGTCAGCATCAGAAAGAAAAGAGGTGTGTGGGTGTGAAGTTACTAAATGCAAAACTGTCACTCTCCTTTCATTTACAACCCTGAATATGCATGCATGCAAAAATGTAGGGCTTATATTAAAGTTTTTTACTCTTGGAGCAGAAATTATCAGGGAAAAAGAGACTAAAAGACAAGATGAGGCTGTGCAGGTTAGAAATCTCTTCCAACTCATCCTTTCTTTTTCATCAATAATGATTTCTGTTAACAAACCCTGCCCTACCTTGAATCAGATTGTCTTTTATCATCTCAGGGGAGGGCACTGTCAGCAGACAGACGTGCTTTTGTTGCTGACTGGTCAACAACAATAACAAACAGCAGATAAAATTTTTAGCCTCTTCCCCAGATAAAAGCTGTGCTGAGAATTACTGACACCCAACCTAGAAGGGCATTAGCTTAAAAAGCACCTGAGGGTAAGAGTGGGGGATTCTGGGGTGTTCACAGTAAAGGAGGCTGCCTGGGCTCTGCCTTCAGGTCCTGGGGTGGGAAAAGGTACCCAAACAACGGCAGTGACAGCTGGGAGAGCTGTGTTTACTGATCTACTGAATGCACACATAGCAGGAGTCCTGTGCTACAGGAACGAGGACATGCAGGTGTCTTGGATACTTGATGCCTGCACCAATATTTCACAATGCGATTTTGGGGGGAATAAGCATTGCTGCTCATCAAGCAAATACATTCCTTATCCTAGATTGCACTAAGCTAAGCAGGATTAAAATTTACCCCATCTAATGGGAAATTTTCTGCATTCTGTAGTCCAGTCAAGCCCAGACTGCATTTCTGCAGGAACTCTGCTGTCTGGTGGTGGATTGGACTTGTCACCTGGTCAGGGGGTTGCCTACCCACCAGCTCAGTAGGAAATTTTGCTAATGCCCCCAGGACAGCTCAGATGTCAGGCACCACCACCACGTTGCCATGGTGCTCTGGCATAGCTGAGGTTCACTGAGCTGCTAAAACACTGAGGGTGCTTGGATCTAAATGGGAAAAAGCAGTGGGGAAGAGGTAAAGCATCATGGAGTAAGGGTAGAATGTGTCTTTAATAGACATTTAATTCCATTTAAATGGAATCTACTACTCTGATAGGTGCATTTACTTAACCTCCAGACACTGTGCTGAGTGTCCAAACTTGCAGGCATTTTCCAAGTGAGGCAGGTGTTGCACATATCAGCATGGATGCTGGTAAGGACAGATGAAGATACCAAAGTTCAGTTGGAGGAATTTTAGAGTGGACACATGTCCCTCAACACCTAAAGCCATTGCTAAACAAATTGTGTTTGTGCACCTTGAAGAATTACATTAGTGCACCTGGGTTAGCAAAGAACCACTTGCTACAACCAACAGACTAATGATATCATTCAAATCCCTGAAAGACAAAATATACATGGGGTTAAAGGTTCCATTTTTTATTCTGCAACATATTGCATTATGAAAGGGTTTCTCAGATGAGATTTTTCGGTATAATGCAATAAGCTACATGTGGGGGATGAAAATTAATGGGAAGCTTTTCCCTTTACAAAGAACTATGGTACTTTGATTGATCTACTGAGTTTAAAAGAAAAGCTAAGCATTTAAAATACACCTATCCACACACACAGAAATACATGCTTTCCCAGTTTCCAATCCTGGAAACAGAAATGTTGCAGGTTGATGCTGTTCTATGGGCTCTTTCTTGTAGGACTAGAGCCACAGCTAGGAAAACCAAGCACACAAATTGACCCAGGAATGTTTTTATAATTAAAATCCTCACCTGTCTTACAACAAATCTTTATTTAGGACTGGCATTTAGTCTTTGCAGTAATGGTGAATATTACTAACGCATTCCTACAGGCTTTGACTACCGACATTACCTTAACCCTGATTTTTTGCCACCTTCACCCCTTAGAAGCAACAACACAGATAAGCAGAGCTCCAGCATGCCACACAGCTAAAGGAGTGAACAACCTGCAACTACCTCAGGTTGCTGGAAGCAGATTGTTTATTAAATGTTGTTGTACAGTAGGTAACGTAGCCAAGAACACCGATTTACTGCACTCGTGGCCCCTGGACAAAGTCAATATTTCAACAAGGCTTCCCTGGGTCTGACCCTTCCTCTCATGAGAAGCTGCATCCAATATAGTGGAGATCAGCGAGAGCTCCAACTACAGAGCTGAGCCTGAAACACCGGCAGCTTCACAAGCAGCCACTTGAATGAAGCCTCATTTCTCAGGAGCTGGATTAAGCAGTTGAATTCTCTAGTGTCTAGCAAAGCACAAGTGATGATGGTTCCCAACTTGAGGGCATTCCTGCTTCCCCAGTGGGTTCTCCTGGGTTTGATAAGAGCTGAGCTAGGCTGCAACATTTCTTTCCTTAAGGCCATGAGCAGGTCAGCTCTCACTTCTTACCCAGCTGCCTTATTTCATGAAAATTGCACGAACGTACTATCTCGGAAGGTTGTGCTCAGTCTGCTATATTTTGTCAGATCTGGTTAACGGGTTTTAATGTTACTGGAGCCAGATATATCACCACATGACCAAGCAGACACACAAACACAATATGTACAATTCAAGAAACAAGGTAACGTTGTTCTGATATACATTTTTCTCAGGTAAATTTTGTAAAGAAATAAATTGAAACAAAATTCTCCCTAACACCTTGTTTGCTTTTCAGTGGTCTGATGTTATATTGCAGTAGCTATTATTAACTTTCAGGCAAAAAGAAATAACAAATAAAGAATATAAAAGATGAAAAGAGAATATAAACGTTTTTCTAATCTGGCTGTTGTCTATGCTTAAATAAAAACACAACTTTTGAGTCACCACAGTTTCTAAATCATCCTCAACTTCCTTCCATATCACAGTTATTAAATACATGCACTCTCCAAGACCCTACAAAGTACACTTCACTGTTGTGCTGCAGTAAAAAAAATCATAATACATCATCTATATGTAACAGGATTCATTACAACTGAAACATTGTACTCTCCAGATAGTGTCTCCAAGATTTTTTCTTATGAGGCACTTCACAGGCAAATTGCTTTATTTAAAAAGAGAGAAGTACATGAACAGGTGAATCTAAATTTACATCCCACCAGCTGTCCTTGAGGTCCTATCAACAGCCCTATTGACAAAATAAAAGCAATGATTTCTGAAATGTAAACAGACAGTGTTCGCTGCCTGTCAAATCTTGCCAGAATTAGGAGGAGAGTCAAATGAAGTAATAGAGAAGCTTTAATAACCAAGCCAAGCAAGCACAATTTTCATAAAGCACAAAAATACCTGTAGGTTTTCAGCTAATACAATCGTCTTTGCCCTGACATTGTAAAGCACTGGCTGTGGGGCTCCAATCCTCCCTCATCCTTACATACCTGATCTCAACCAGCCTTCCTGACTGTACGAGGTACACCAGTGCAGGCAGAGGGCTGGACTCAGGTCCCTAATTTGCTTTCATCCACTGTAATGTACACAGGCAGGAGGCAAAAATCACTACAGAATAGCCAAGATCTTGGGAGGAAAGGTTTCTTGCTCCATCCCACGGTGATAACAGCTCTACTGAGCATCGATTACTGGGCCCTAATGAGGTATTTTCCTTTTTTCTAGGCTTAGATGACTGTACTTTGAACAGTCCCCATGTTTGCATGTCAAGGTGTTTGCTAAGTGGGGTACCAGGAGCCTGCTAAGGACAAGAAGATTATAATATCATCCAGGAAAAAGTCAGTGTAAGGAGTAATAGGATTTTTGAGTGGCTGCTTTCCTCACCTGTGTGACCTGCTCACAGAAACACATACAAAGAAAATGAGATCAAGCGGTAGAGGAAAGGAGCTGGTGGAGAAGGGCATGTCTCTTCTCCTGCCAAAAGCTCACAAACACAGCCCTGCAAATGAAAATATCAGCATGAAAACCTGACCTCACTGGAGTTAGCAATGGCTTCGACACTGACAGGCCACAGCTTGGCCAAGCACTACTATTTCATCCTTCTGCGTACTGCAGTCCCAGTGATTCATGTTCAGAGATTTAAAATGCAAAAGACATGAAAGTATTACTACTGCTCTTATTCTTTCCCCAGGATGCAACCAAACTGAACAGGAAGAGTTCAGCTATTTTTAACCAGTGTCTCTCTCTCTCTTACAAGACCTATGTGGAGTTAAGTGCCTGAGAACAGAGTTGGCCCATGGACATTTGGGGTTTGCTTTGGCTCAGACCAGAGAAGTTTGCCTAGCTGCAGCATTTAGCTCCCAATTTAATCTCAGATCTTTCCTCACCTCCTTTTTCAATAATGCCTAAGTTGTTGAGACATCAGATCTTGCTGCAGGCCAAATTGAGCTGTTTGCACATTATGGATAACATAAACCTGTATACAGTCATTTCATCAGCTTGGAGAAGAGGCTAAAGATACCGAAGTTTCCTTCATTGGGAGCCTCTGTGAGAAAAGGTCAGGTCACCAGGACTCTGTGTGAATCTTTCACTACTATGCACGGCCAGGCATTTTTGTTATATCCCACCTCACGCCCCTCTGCAGCAATGACTCTCCAGGAACAGGCACGAATTAGAGCAACCTGGCTCATACCTGCACAGTGCAGCTGCAACCTCCTCAGCATCAGCCGATGCAACCCCTGGTGCAGCATCTTGCTCGAGACCAGGGGGCAGAGAGGAGGCTCTGCAAGAGCAGCCAGACACTTCACAAGGGGCAGTTCGCTCATGCCCGAGAGCAGGAATGCAACATCCAAATTGATGGTAGGTATCAATCACATTGAGAAATGAAGTGAGTTCTTGTGAGCTGAACCACCACCTGTTAGAGCGCTCTTTGTATTGTGTTGGCTGTAATATGCCGTGTCACGCAATACTGTGTACTGATAAAATACTCCATAAGCGACAGAGTGACATGAATAGTGATAAAAGCCGATGTGACTTGTTGGGAGAGAAAGCAAGGTGTGCAAAACAAATGCTTGGAGAGGCAGATACCACAACTGTTTGAAATGCACCTTCAACATGTTCCCTTTGATGGTTCCAGTTTGCTATTTGCACATCCCAGTGCAACCCTTCCTGCACCAGCAGCATGCTCTGAAGCAGTGACCAAGGACACCGCTCTAATTAAGGAGCCTTCCTTGAGTTGCTGGTATTAGAAAAGGGCTACAGTGACTGCTGAGTATCTAACTATAACTATTTCAACTGCAACCCCCTATCATTTATTACCTTACCATAAAAATAAACCATTGGTGGGACTTGGCAGGTGAGGTTCTAGCCTTGGAGTGAGGTTGATGGATTCTGGATGTGGGTGTGAATGATCCCTGTGCCTGTAAATCACAAAAACCTTGGGTTTTCTAAGCAGAAATACAACCCTTTACTCTTAATATCCCAATTAACAAATACAGCCTGAATTAACAAATACAGCCCGATCAAGAATATCTACTAAACAGGCATGGTAGCTTCTCATACATGATGGACTGGAAGAAGCTTTCAAGGAGGTACGAGTATTACCAGGTACCTGCTGGCCTGCATGCACAGAACTTCTCAAGCAGAATGCTCCACTTCTAACTCGCCATAGCAAAGCATTATTCACACCCAGTCTTTCAGAGATGATGCAATTAGCCTTAGGGGCATGATTGCCTCCTCTTAAATCTTACACACCAACGTGAGCAACAGACTAATATCTCTGCACCAGCAGGAACTGTTGAGGAAGGGCTGAATGAGTCAGTCAGAGCAAATACATCAAATTGAAATTAAATTAATGCTATGAAGTTGAAGCGCAGAGCTAGCTTTGCGGTTATCTCTAGCTGGAAAAAAAAAAAAGAAGAGAAACAAGAAAATAAAATAAAAAAACAAGTAAGATGTTTTAAATGCAGGTTGAGCCTAAGCCAGAAGTTTTAACATTTGGAGAGACTGGCACTGGGAGAAAAGCCCTGAGTTCTGGCATGTCTCTATTTCTATAGTTTGTTGGAAGCTTCCCTGCTCCAAATTTCAGCTGAAGTTTTATTGCAGGTTCCAGTATATATCTACAGAGAGCTGCATAACCCTGCTTAAAGGTTTGGGTGTTGTCCATTTCTATTTATTCTCTATACATAGATTTATAGCCATATCTTCTGCGTAACAGATACACTCCTTATCATTGCATTAAGAAAGTGGTTGTAGCATCAGGTTGGTAGTGATGCAAAAAAATATTATTCCAGAAGACTTTTTCCAAGGAAGTAAAATTGTATCAGGCTTTTAGGACCCTGAATATTAGAGAGAAATGACATTTTCTGTGGCTTTGTGAACCCACTTTTCAGGAAGGTGGAAGGAAAACATATTTATCCATTTTTGAAGTAATTGATATAAATTCACAAAACTCTCTACTTAAAAGAGCAATCTGGGCTATTTACAAATCACCTGTATTTATTACTGTCCTACAGAGATGGAAACTTGTGCCTCTAGCTTGAGGTGCTTTGATTTCAGTTTAAAAACTACACAACCTGTAAAACCTCACAAGACTCTCTACTAAGAGAGCTTTCAAAATGCCAGAAGAGCTATCAAAGGACCAAACTCTTCTCTTCATAATATGTGTGACCTTCCTGCAGCTGACACGGTGATGTGGGTGTGTGGAAGGTAGAACCTGCGTGGGTCCGAGGCACAGGAGATTTTGAATTCTAGGTTACTCAGTGTTTGTTTTGAGAAAGAGCAAAGATGTTCGGATTTGGCCTTACTGTAGCAAACAGTCTCCAGAGAGATCAGTCTAATGACAACTTAATTTTACCAACATTGCTTGAGTCAGTAAAAAAATACAGATTGGATAATTGCTATATCAAAACCTAAAGGCCATAACTATCACAATTACCCACATTAACTGCAATTGTTTCATAAGAGAAGCAACTGCTGTTTAGAAGACTGTCAGAGCCAGAGGGAAACAAAACAGCTCAACAACAGAAAGCCTGGTATTAAATGAAAGAGGGGGGAAAAAAAAAAGCACTTGTCTTCTTTTACTGTCATTCCTGTGATAATAAAATGAAGGGCTGCAAGTGCAGAGGGTTTGCCGTTGGGTAGCAAATGAAGCTTCATCAGATGATTCACAGCCAGGCCAGGCTGACTGTACTCATCCCAGTCAACAGCACAAAAGGAGCTTGGTTTCCTTAGTACAGATATTCCCATGCCACTTGCAGATCAAGACTGCCTTCTTCTCGGCTGAAGATTTCAAGATCTTCAGGGATTCACCACGGGGAAATTACTGTATGGCCTCTAAACACAGCACTGCCTGGGCTCTGGGATACAGATGGTGCATAAATATGTGCTTTTAGTGCTGTTCAGGAAGATACCTCATCCATGCGTTGGCTAGTGGAGCAGGGAGCACCCTTTCCCTCCCACCACTGCTGGACATCATTTTGTGAAGAAAAATATTGTTTGTAGTCTAGTATTATGGGCTACAAGTTATCGATAATAATACATAATATTTATAATGCTTGCCATTCTGGTATTGCCCCTGTAAGTACCCTTAAAGGAAATATAAACTGTTGGTGCAACACTCAGAGAGTACAGGTGGTTTTTTGGCACCTCACTGATTAGAAATGCAAATTTGGGAAGAAACTAATGCGTTGGAAATGAACAATTTGCATAAAGTTTTTTCAGGTCTTTTTGGTTACAGCTGCAATAATTTCCCCAAGAAAAAGTCCAAGGAAGTCTGTGCTGAACCCTACGGCCCATAAAGCAAGCTCCCAGGCCCTGTCTAGAATCCACTCTAAATCTTTGCTTCACATAGAGGCAGCTAAAGCATAAATTAAAGTCAACATTTTCAAAAATAGGTGAGTGAAGCTGGCTCCAGTTTCCTGACGCCCAATGGTGGTAACACAAACTCTGTCATCCTTGCTCAATCCATGACACCAGGCACGCACTGCCTCTCACAGAAAGGTGTCAGAAGCAAGCCTGCTGTACAAACTGGTGAGCCTTATCACAACGCTCCTGGTGTCGTGATAGCTCTGCACAAAGAGCCTGCTGCTAATGTTCCCCCGCACCTTGAGAACTAGAGGGTTTTCATATGGGCCTGCCAAGAAATTTTATGTTCTAAAAGCAAATGTCCTAAAGTACAAGGCATTTGAAGAGAGGGATTATTTGTGAACAACACGATACCTGGCTCTGCACTTGCCGAACTATTTCATAGGAAAGCATTAGTCCAGCTACTGCATGGCTCAAAAAGAAGCCCTGGGCATTCAGTTCCAAAGTAGGCTCCAAGCCAAGGGCTCACGTCTTGCCCATGACACCTGACAAACCATGCGGACATCCAGGATTAAGGTCTGGTGCTCTCCCTATTCTTGATGAGCGTTCCAGGCCTTTGACCCGTCTCCAGGCAAGCAGGGACTTATCTTCGTCATTAAGTTTCACTGGCTCTGTTCATTTATAATCACACAGAAATTTCATATCGCAAATCAATGGCTGTCTTGTCCAGATCTTAGAAATCTTACTCAGATAAATTAATTCTTCCTCTGGCAGGCAGGCAGTGAAACTCCTTGCTTGAGTAAGGATTACTTACATGAGAAAAGGGTTACAATATCAAGCCCATAAAGCTCTTCAGGTGAAGGGAACAGATCTGCACTTCAAACCATGCCTATTCCACTCACTAGAATTTCTGTGGCTTTTTGTTCTGTTTCAGATCATTCACTTATTTACTCTGAGCTTATTGTGCCTTCTGTCAGTGTCAATATGGCTCAGCTGGCAGCAGATGCTCCTCTAGATCTGAGCACGCTGGTGTGAAATAACGAGAACGGAATGAGAATTGATGTGAACTTTTGCCTAAAACCTGAACTGAAATCTTCATATTTATGGAACTCTGCTTCTAATTTGTCTACCAGCTCCATGAGATATCCTCATTTTAAAAATACAGTAGCCCTACCAGTTTAGTTGGAGGCCGCGAGTATCGGCAGGGTGAGGAACAACTCACTAAGGAACAACCCACTCATTTGAGTTTGCTAGACCCATGTTGTTAAAACATTAGGTTCTGGAGCTGCCATTTGAGGAAATGTGCCTTCACAAGCCCTTTGAGGTTTGCCCATCCCCAGTCAGCTCAAATGCAAGGTCCCACCAACACTCGGGTTCAAGGGGAACACTGCTATCTCGTAACAGGATTTTTTAACATCTGAAAATGCTCTGGGGATGAGAATGGAGGGTATAAATGCCCATTAATGTGCATTCAAAGTCATCAGAGTAAGGAAAGGGGCAGACTGCTTTATAAAGCAGACAGCCTCTTGTGCTGTGCTCCTGAAACTAGCTCTCTGATTTTTAGATACCTCCCGAGGCTTTAAATAAACAGAACTGTACTGCCTGTTTTGCTTAGCTCCCCAGCGGATTTAATTTTAGAAGAACCGTACCGCTCAATATTCAGTGCTGTTTGGGTAAAATTACAAAAATGAAAAACAATGTGACAGCACCTGTAGCATCCACAGACCGTAAAATATGAAAGGTCTTACCTGTTCAATTATTTAAACCGCCCAGTCTGCTGGTGAAAGCTATTACATTGACATTATATCCAAAGACTCCCTAATCCATTCTATATTTTGGATTCCTTTGTTAATCCGAGATTACCTAATGAAAGCAGTTTGGTACAGAAATGCGAGTATCTTGATCCAATTTTTATTCAACACACTTGTTTTCTTTCCCAGATCCTTATAAGATGTTCCACCCAGGAATTCAGCAGGTCTACCTCCAAGAATTAGCTTATCTATGGAAAAGCTAGTTTCTGAAACCAAGGTTTCAGAAGCATAATCTAAATATGACAATTTTTCTGCTTCATCTGTCCCTGGCTAGGTTCTGTGCCACACACCATATTTATCCTGCTTTCTAGGACTCATCCAGGTGTCCCTAGTTTCAGTACTGAGAAGTTGTGCCAAGAGGATGGCATTCAAGTTCTCTGTGACTGAAGTAACAGAGTTGCCTTTGGAAACTCGCTTCAGCTGTGCTGCAGTTCCCCAAAGCTACCCTAAGACTCAAAATCTTGGAGACAACAACTCCTTTTCCTTGCCCACTGACTTAGTAGACTTTTCCAAAGATCCCTTTTGACAGGTAACACTGCAAATGCAATGTGAACTTTAATGGTCAAGCTGGATTCTCGGTTTTTGCACCTCATTATTTGCAATAAAAATTCTGCCAGGAAAAGGATGCTTTCGTGGGTTTGCAAGGATGTAAACAGCCAGAAAGCAGTAAATATTTCTCTTGAGGCTGCCAAGTAGGAACTGAACTGAACTCACTTCCACTTAGCACTGTTGCAACTGCAGGGCTATGTGAAGATAAGATACAAAAATGTGTTTAATAAAGTCACTCTGAATACCCCCACACGGCAGATCTGTTGATGATGCCAGCCTGGATTGATGGATAGTCATTTGGGGGAACTGAGCTGCCCTTTACTTACTTTTAGCACAGGAGCTGCCAAAATTTGTTTGTCCTAGCACTGTTGCAACAGCCAAAGCTCCGGGTCCTCCCATGCAGGAACAGGCACACACAAGAACAGGCGTAGGAACATGTGTATGCAAGAAGCACAATTCCACCTCCATGTTCAGCTTTTCCTGCAGCCCATTCTCAACCCAGTCCCACACTCTCACCACAAGCACTTTTCCCTAGTTAGGAACTAACACTTAAGTGTATTTCTCATCAAAGCAGCAAGACTCTCCTGAAAACTGACCCATAAAGAAAACACCAATGGGATGGAACAAGACAAGTGATCAGTGAGGGAACATCGTTTGCAAGCCGTTGGCTTGTTGTTGACTAACTGCAGATGCCTATGGGAGAGTATAAGAAACAGAGAATTTTATCCCAGTATTTCCCCAGCACACTTCCCCAGCCTCCGGTGAGCCATCATTTTGAGACAT